>OY735233.1:0-202500 GCA_963457665.1 Thysanoteuthis rhombus
TCTACTGCACACATCAGTACCAGTTAAAGCCGTCAAAAATGGTCTACTTAGAATTGTCTTTTTACCTGATCGATTTTATGGCTTTTTCCTGACTGAGTATTCTACTGCACACATCAGTAAGCCGTCAAAAATGGTCTTTTGAATGTCATTTTTACCTATCGATTTTATGGCTTTTTCTGGCGTAGTTTGACGTGCTGATTGCAACTGTACCATTGGATCGGGTGGATTTGATGTATTTTTCGACTCAGCCCAATTTGATGGAAAAAGCCGCTATTGGTCGAGAAGGCACTTCCATAAGGGAGCCATCAAAAATGGTCTTTTGAATGTCATTTTTACCTATCGATTTTATGGCTTTTTCTGGCGTAGTTTGACGTGCTGATTGCAACGGTACCATTGGATCGGGTGGATTTGATGTATTTCCGACTCAGCCCAATTTGATGGAAAAAGCCGCTATTGGTCGAGAAGGCACTTCCATAAGGGAGCCATCAAAATGGTCTTTTGAATGTCATTTTTACCTATCGATTTTATGGCTTTTTCTGGCGTAGTTTGACGTGCTGATTGCAACTGTACCATTGGATCGGGTGGATTTGATGTATTTTTCGACTCAGCCCAATTTGATGGAAAAAGCCGCTATTGGTCGAGAAGGCACTTCCATAAGGGAGCCATCAAAAATGGTCTTTTGAATGTCATTTTTACCTATCGATTTTATGGCTTTTTCTGGCGTAGTTTGACGTGCTGATTGCAACGGTACCATTGGATCGGGTGGATTTGATGTATTTTTCGACTCAGCCCAATTTGATGGAAAAAGCCGCTATTGGTCGAGAAGGCACTTCCATAAGGGAGCCATCAAAAATGGTCTTTTGAATGTCATTTTTACCTATCGATTTTATGGCTTTTTCTGGCGTAGTTTGACGTGCTGATTGCAACGGTACCATTGGATCGGGTGGATTTGATGTATTTTTCGACTCAGCCCAATTTGATGGAAAAAGCCGCTATTGGTCGAGAAGGCACTTCCATAAGGGAGCCATCAAAAATGGTCTTTTGAATGTCATTTTTACCTATCGATTTTATGGCTTTTTCTGGCGTAGTTTGACGTGCTGATTGCAACGGTACCATTGGATCGGGTGGATTTGATGTATTTTTCGACTCAGCCCAATTTGATGGAAAAAGCCGCTATTGGTCGAGAAGGCACTTCCATAAGGGAGCCATCAAAAATGGTCTTTTGAATGTCATTTTTACCTATCGATTTTATGGCTTTTTCTGGCGTAGTTTGACGTGCTGATTGCAACTGTACCATTGGATCGGGTGGATTTGATGTATTTTTGACTCAGCCCAATTTGATGGAAAAAGGCGCTATTGGTCGAGAAGGCACTTCCATAAGGGAGCCATCAAAAATGGTCTTTTGAATGTCATTTTTACCTATCGATTTTATGGCTTTTTCTGGCGTAGTTTGACGTGCTGATTGCAACGGTACCATTGGATCGGGTGGATTTGATGTATTTTTCGACTCAGCCCAATTTGATGGAAAAAGCCGCTATTGGTCGAGAAGGCACTTCCATAAGGGAGCCATCAAAAATGGTCTTTTGAATGTCATTTTTACCTATCGATTTTATGGCTTTTTCTGGCGTAGTTTGACGTGCTGATTGCAACGGTACCATTGGATCGGGTGGATTTGATGTATTTTCCGACTCAGCCCAATTTGATGGAAAAAGCCGCTATTGGTCGAGAAGGCACTTCCATAAGGGAGCCATCAAAAATGGTCTTTTGAATGTCATTTTTACCTATCGATTTTATGGCTTTTTCTGGCGTAGTTTGACGTGCTGATTGCAACGGTACCATTGGATTGGGTGGATTTGATGTATTTTTCGACTCAGCCCAATTTGATGGAAAAAGCCGCTATTGGTCGAGAAGGCACTTCCATAAGGGAGCCATCCAAAATGGTCTTTTGAATGTCATTTTTACCTATCGATTTTATGGCTTTTTCTGGCGTAGTTTGACGTGCTGATTGCAACGGTACCATTGGATCGGGTGGACTTGATGTATTTTTCGACTCAGCCCAATTTGATGGAAAAAGCCGCTATTGGTCGAGAAGGCACTTCCATAAGGGAGCCATCAAAAATGGTCTTTTGAATGTCATTTTTACCTATCGATTTTATGGCTTTTTCTGGCGTAGTTTGACGTGCTGATTGCAACGGTACCATTGGATCGGGTGGACTTGATGTATTTTTCGACTCAGCCCAATTTGATGGAAAAAGCCGCTATTGGTCGAGAAGGCACTTCCATAAGGGAGCCATCAAAAATGGTCTTTTGAATGTCATTTTTACCTATCGATTTTATGGCTTTTTCTGGCGTAGTTTGACGTGCTGATTGCAACGGTACCATTGGATCGGGTGGATTTGATGTATTTTTCGACTCAGCCCAATTTGATGGAAAAAGCCGCTATTGGTCGAGAAGGCACTTCCATAAGGGAGCCATCAAAAATGGTCTTTTGAATGTCATTTTTACCTATCGATTTTATGGCTTTTTCTGGCGTAGTTTGACGTGCTGATTGCAACGGTACCATTGGATCGGGTGGATTTGATGTATTTTTCGACTCAGCCCAATTTGATGGAAAAAGCCGCTATTGGTCAAGAAGGCACTTCCATAAGGGAGCCATCAAAAATGGTCTTTTGAATGTCATTTTTACCTATCGATTTTATGGCTTTTTCTGGCGTAGTTTGACGTGCTGATTGCAACGGTACCATTGGATCGGGTGGATTTGATGTATTTTTCGACTCAGCCCAATTTGATGGAAAAAGCCACTATTGGTCGAGAAGGCACTTCAATAAGGGAGCCATCAAAAATGGTCTTTTGAATGTCATTTTTACCTATCGATTTTATGGCTTTTTCTGGCGTAGTTTGACGTGCTGATTGCAACGGTACCATTGGATCGGGTGGATTTGATGTATTTTTCGACTCAGCCCAATTTGATGGAAAAAGCCGCTAATGGTCGAAAAATGCATTTCTACCGCACACATCAGTAAACCGTCAAAAATGGTCTTTTGAATGTCATTTTTACCTATCGATTTTATGGCTTTTTCTGGCGTAGTTTGACGTGCTGATTGCAACGGTACCATTGGATCGGGTGGATTTGATGTATTTTTCGACTCAGCCCAATTTGATGGAAAAAGCCGCTATTGGTCGAGAAGGCACATCCATAAGGGAGCCACCAAAAATGGTCTTTTGAATGTCATTTTTACCTATCGATTTTATGGCTTTTTCTGGCGTAGTTTGACATGCTGATTGCAACGGTACCATTGGATCGGGTGGATTTGATGTATTTTTCGACTCAGCCCAATTTGATGGAAAAAGCTGCTATTGGTCGAGAAGGCACTTCCATAAGGGAGCCATCAAAAATGGTCTTTTGAATGTCATTTTTACCTATCGATTTTATGGCTTTTTCTGGCGTAGTTTGACGTGCTGATTGAAACGGTACCATTGGATCGGGTGGATTTGATGTATTTTTCGACTCAGCCCAATTTGATGGAAAAAGCCGCTATTGGTCGAGAAGGCACTTCCATAAGGGAGCCATCAAAAATGGTCTTTTGAATGTCATTTTTACCTATCGATTTTATGGCTTTTTCTGGCGTAGTTTGACGTGCTGATTGCAACGGTACCATTGGATCGGGTGGATTTGATGTATTTTTCGACTCAGCCCAATTTGATGGAAAAAGCCGCTATTGGTCGAAAATGCATTTCTACCGCACACATCAGTAAACCGTCAAAAATGGTCTTTTGAATGTCATTTTTACCTATCGATTTTATGGCTTTTTCTGGCGTAGTTTGACGTGCTGATTGCAACGGTACCATTGGATCGGGTGGATTTGATGTATTTTTCGACTCAGCCCAATTTGATGGAAAAAGCCGCTATTGGTCGAGAAGGCACTTCCATAAGGGAGCCACCAAAATGGTCTTTTGAATGTCATTTTTACCTATCGATTTTATGGCTTTTTCTGGCGTAGTTTGACGTGCTGATTGCAACGGTACCATTGGATCGGGTGGATTTGATGTATTTTTCGACTCAGCCCAATTTGATGGAAAAAGCCGCTATTGGTCGAGAAGGCACTTCCATAAGGGAGCCATCAAAAATGGTCTTTTGAATGTCATTTTTACCTATCGATTTTATGGCTTTTTCTGGCGTAGTTTGACGTGCTGATTGCAACGGTACCATTGGATCGGGTGGATTTGATGTATTTTTCGACTCAGCCCAATTTGATGGAAAAAGCCGCTATTGGTCGAGAAGGCACATCCATAAGGGAGCCATCAAAAATGGTCTTTTGAATGTCATTTTTACCTATCGATTTTATGGCTTTTTCTGGCGTAGTTTGACGTGCTGATTGCAACGGTACCATTGGATCGGGTGGATTTGATGTATTTTTCGACTCAGCCCAATTTAATGGAAAAAGCCGCTATTGGTCGAGAGGGCACTTCCATAAGGGAGCCATCAAAAATGGTCTTTTGAATGTCATTTTTACCTATCGATTTTATGGCTTTTTCTGGCGTAGTTTGACGTGCTGATTGCAACAGTACCATTGGATCGGGTGGATTTGATGTATTTTTCGACTCAGCCCAATTTGATGGAAAAAGCCGCTATTGGTCGAGAAGGCACTTCCATAAGGGAGCCATCAAAAATGGTCTTTTGAATGTCATTTTTACCTATCGATTTTATGGCTTTTTCTGGCGTAGTTTGACGTGCTGATTGCAACGGTACCATTGGATCGGGTGGATTTGATGTATTTTTTGACTCAGCCCAATTTGATGGAAAAAGCCGCTATTGGCCAAGAAGGCACTTCCATAAGGGAGCCATCAAAAATGGTCTTTTGAATGTCATTTTTACCTATCGATTTTATGGCTTTTTCTGGCGTAGTTTGACGTGCTGATTGCAACGGTACCATTGGATCGGGTGGATTTGATGTACTTTTCGACTCAGCTCAATTTGATGGAAAAAGCCACTATTGGTCGAGAAGGCACTTCCATAAGGGAGCCATCAAAAATGGTCTTTTGAATGTCATTTTTACCTATCGATTTTATGGCTTTTTCTGGCGTAGTTTGACGTGCTGATTGCAACGGTACCATTGGATCGGGTGGATTTGATGTATTTTTCGACTCAGCCCAATTTGATGGAAAAAGCCGCTATTGGTCGAGAAGGCACTTCCATAAGGGAGCCGTCAAAAATGGTCTTTTGAATGTCATTTTTACCTATCGTTTTATGGCTTTTTCTGGCATGGTTCGACGTGCTGATTGCAACGGTACCATTGGATCGGGTGGATTTGATGTATTTTTCGACTCAGCCCAATTTGATGGAAAAAGCCGCTATTGGTCGAGAAGGCACTTCCATAAGGGAGCGATCAAAAATGGTCTTTTGAATGTCATTTTTACCTATCGATTTTATGGCTTTTTCTGGCGTAGTTTGACGTGCTGATTGCAACGGTACCATTGGATCGGGTGGATTTGATGTATTTTTCGACTAAGCCCAATTTGATGGAAAAAGCCGCTATTGGTCGAGAAGGCACTTCCATAAGGGAGCCATCAAAAATGGTCTTTTGAATGTCATTTTTACCTATCGATTTTATGGCTTTTTTTGCGTAGGTTGACGTGCTGATTGCAACGGTACCATTGGATCGGGTGGATTTGATGTATTTTTCGACTCAGCCCAATTTGATGGAAAAAGCCGCTATTGGCTGAGAAGGCACTTCCATAAGGGAGCCATCAAAAATGGTCTTTTGAATGTCATTTTTACCTATCGATTTATGGCTTTTTCTGGCGTAGTTTGACGTGCTGATTGCAACGGTACCATTGGATCGGGTGGATTTGATGTATTTTTCGACTCAGCCCAATTTTATGGAAAAAGTCAATATTGACCAAAAATGCATTTCTACCGCACACATCAGTAAGCCGTCAAAAATGGTCTTTTGAATGTCATTTTTACCTATCGATTTTATGGCTTTTTCTGGCGTAGTTTGACGTGCTGATTGCAACGGTACCATTGGATCGGGTGGATTTGATGTATTTTTCGACTCAGCCCAATTTGATGGAAAAAGCCGCTATTGGTCGAGAAGGCACTTCCATAAGGGAGCCACCAAAAATGGTCTTTTGAATGTCATTTTTACCTATCGATTTTATGGCTTTTTCTGGCGTAGTTTGACGTGCTGATTGCAACGGTACCATTGGATCGGGTGGATTTGATGTATTTTCGACTCAGCCCAATTTGATGGAAAAAGCCGCTATTGGTCGAGGAGGCACTTCCATAAGGGAGCCATCAAAAATGGTCTTTTGAATGTCATTTTTACCTATCGATTTTATGGCTTTTTCTGGCGTAGTTTGACGTGCTGATTGCAACTGTACCATTGGATCGGGTGGATTTGATGTATTTTACGACTCAGCCCAATTTGATGGAAAAAGCCACTATTGGTCGAGAAGGCACTTCCATAAGGGAGCCATCAAAAATGGTCTTTTGAATGTCATTTTTACCTATCGATTTTATGGCTTTTTCTGGCGTAGTTTGACGTGCTGATTGCAACGGTACCATTGGATCGGGTGGATTTGATGTATTTTTCGACTAAGCCTAATTTGATGGAAAAAGCCGCTATTGGTCGAGAAGGCACTTCCATAAGGGAGCCATCAAAAATGGTCTTTTGAATGTCATTTTTACCTATCGATTTTATGGCTTTTTCTGGCGTAGTTTGACGTGCTGATTGCAACGGTACCATTGGATCGGGTGGATTTGATGTATTTTTAGACTCAGCCCAATTTGATGGAAAAAGCCGCTATTGGTCGAGAGGGCACTTCCATAAGGGAGCCATCAAAAATGGTCTTTTGAATGTCATTTTTACCTATCGATTTTATGGCTTTTTCTGGCGTAGTTTGACGTGCTGATTGCAACGGTACCATTGGATCGGGTGGATTTGATGTATTTTTCGACTCAGCCCAATTTGATGGAAAAAGCCGCTATTGGTCGAGAAGGCACTTCCATAAGGGAGCCATCAAAAATGGTCTTTTGAATGTCATTTTTACCTATCGATTTTATGGCTTTTTCTGGCGTAGTTTGACGTGCTGATTGCAACGGTACCATTGGATCGGGTGGATTTGATGTATTTTTTGACTCAGCCCAATTTGATGGAAAAAGCCGCTATTGGCCAAGAAGGCACTTCCATAAGGGAGCCATCAAAAATGGTCTTTTGAATGTCATTTTTACCTATCGATTTTATGGCTTTTTCTGGCGTAGTTTGACGTGCTGATTGCAACGGTACCATTGGATCGGGTGGATTTGATGTACTTTTCGACTCAGCTCAATTTGATGGAAAAAGCCACTATTGGTCGAGAAGGCACTTCCATAAGGGAGCCATCAAAAATGGTCTTTTGAATGTCATTTTTACCTATCGATTTTATGGCTTTTTCTGGCGTAGTTTGACGTGCTGATTGCAACGGTACCATTGGATCGGGTGGATTTGATGTATTTTTCGACTCAGCCCAATTTGATGGAAAAAGCCGCTATTGGTCGAGAAGGCACTTCCATAAGGGAGCCGTCAAAAATGGTCTTTTGAATGTCATTTTTACCTATCGTTTTATGGCTTTTTCTGGCATGGTTCGACGTGCTGATTGCAACGGTACCATTGGATCGGGTGGATTTGATGTATTTTTCGACTCAGCCCAATTTGATGGAAAAAGCCGCTATTGGTCGAGAAGGCACTTCCATAAGGGAGCCATCAAAAATGGTCTTTTGAATGTCATTTTTACCTATCGATTTTATGGCTTTTTCTGGCGTAGTTTGACGTGCTGATTGCAACGGTACCATTGGATCGGGTGGATTTGATGTATTTTTCGACTAAGCCCAATTTGATGGAAAAAGCCGCTATTGGTCGAGAAGGCACTTCCATAAGGGAGCCATCAAAAATGGTCTTTTGAATGTCATTTTTACCTATCGATTTTATGGCTTTTTTTGCGTAGGTTGACGTGCTGATTGCAACGGTACCATTGGATCGGGTGGATTTGATGTATTTTTCGACTCAGCCCAATTTGATGGAAAAAGCCGCTATTGGCTGAGAAGGCACTTCCATAAGGGAGCCATCAAAAATGGTCTTTTGAATGTCATTTTTACCTATCGATTTTATGGCTTTTTCTGGCGTAGTTTGACGTGCTGATTGCAACGGTACCATTGGATCGGGTGGATTTGATGTATTTTTCGACTCAGCCCAATTTTATGGAAAAAGTCAATATTGACCAAAAATGCATTTCTACCGCACACATCAGTAAGCCGTCAAAAATGGTCTTTTGAATGTCATTTTTACCTATCGATTTTATGGCTTTTTCTGGCGTAGTTTGACGTGCTGATTGCAACGGTACCATTGGATCGGGTGGATTTGATGTATTTTTCGACTCAGCCCAATTTGATGGAAAAAGCCGCTATTGGTCGAGAAGGCACTTCCATAAGGGAGCCATCAAAAATGGTCTTTTGAATGTCATTTTTACCTATCGATTTTATGGCTTTTTCTGGCGTAGTTTGACGTGCTGATTGCAACGGTACCATTGGATCGGGTGGATTTGATGTATTTTCGACTCAGCCCAATTTGATGGAAAAAGCCGCTATTGGTCGAGGAGGCACTTCCATAAGGGAGCCATCAAAAATGGTCTTTTGAATGTCATTTTTACCTATCGATTTTATGGCTTTTTCTGGCGTAGTTTGACGTGCTGATTGCAACTGTACCATTGGATCGGGTGGATTTGATGTATTTTACGACTCAGCCCAATTTGATGGAAAAAGCCACTATTGGTCGAGAAGGCACTTCCATAAGGGAGCCATCAAAAATGGTCTTTTGAATGTCATTTTTACCTATCGATTTTATGGCTTTTTCTGGCGTAGTTTGACGTGCTGATTGCAACGGTACCATTGGATCGGGTGGATTTGATGTATTTTTCGACTAAGCCTAATTTGATGGAAAAAGCCGCTATTGGTCGAGAAGGCACTTCCATAAGGGAGCCATCAAAAATGGTCTTTTGAATGTCATTTTTACCTATCGATTTTATGGCTTTTTCTGGCGTAGTTTGACGTGCTGATTGCAACGGTACCATTGGATCGGGTGGATTTGATGTATTTTTAGACTCAGCCCAATTTGATGGAAAAAGCCGCTATTGGTCGAGAAGGCACTTCCATAAGGGAGCCATCAAAAATGGTCTTTTGAATGTCATTTTTACCTATCAATTTTATGGCTTTTTCTGGCGTAGTTTGACGTGCTGATTGCAACGGTACCATTGGATCGGGTGGATTTGATGTATTTTTCGACTCAGCCCAATTTGATGGAAAAAGCCGCTATTGGTCGAGAAGGCACTTCCATAAGGGAGCCATCAAAAATGGTCTTTTGAATGTCATTTTTACCTATCGATTTTATGGCTTTTTCTGGCGTAGTTTGACGTGCTGATTGCAACGGTACCATTGGATCGGGTGGATTTGATGTATTTTTCGACTCAGCCCAATTTGATGGAAAAAGTCAATATTGACCGAAATTCATTTCTACCGCACACATCAGTAAGCCGTCAAAAATGGTCTTTTGAATGTCATTTTTACCTATCGATTTCATGGCTTTTTCTGGCGTAGTTTGACGTGCTGATTGCAACGGTACCATTGGATCGGGTGGATTTGATGTATTTTTCGACTCAGCCCAATTTGATGGAAAAAGCCGCTATTGGTCGAGAAGGCACTTCCATAAGGGAGCCATCAAAAATGGTCTTTTGAATGTCATTTTTACCTATCGATTTTATGGCTTTTTCTGGCGTAGTTTGACGTGCTGATTGCAACGGTACCATTGGATCGGGTGGATTTGATGTATTTTTCGACTCAGCCCAATTTGATGGAAAAAGCCGCTATTGGTTGAGAAGGCACTTCCATAAGGGAGCCATCAAAAATGGTGTTTTGAATGTCATTTTTACCTATCGATTTTATGGCTTTTTTCTGGCGTAGTTTGACGTGCTGATTGCTACGGTACCATTGGATCGAATGGATTTGATGTATTTTTCGACTCAGCCCAATTTGATGGAAAAAGTCAATATTGACCAAAAATGCATTTCTACCGCACACATCAGTAAGCCGTCAAAAATGGTCTTTTGAATGTCATTTTTACCTATCGATTTTATGGCTTTTTCTTGCGTAGTTTGACGTGCTAATTGCAACGGTACCATTGGATCGGGTGGATTTGATGTATTTTTCGACTCAGCCCAATTTGATGGAAAACGCTGCTATTGGTCGAGAAGGCACTTCCATAAGGGAGCCATCCAAAATGGTCTTTTGAATGTCATTTTTACCTATCGATTTTATGGCTTTTTCTGGCGTAGTTTGACGTGCTGATTGCAACGGTACCATTGGATCGGGTGGATTTGATGTATTTTTCGACTCAGCCCAATTTGATGGAAAAAAGCGCTATTGGTCGAGAAGGCACTTCCATAAGGGAGCCATCAAAAATGGTCTTTTGAATGTCATTTTTACCTATCGATTTTATGGCTTTTTCTGGCGTAGTTTGACGTGCTGATTGCAACGGTACCATTGGATCGGGTGGATTTGATGTATTTTTCGACTCAGCCCAATTTGATGGAAAAAGTCAATATTGACCAAAAATGCATTTCTACCGCACACATCAGTAAGCCGTCAAAAATGGTCTTTTGAATGTCATTTTTACCTATCGATTTTATGGCTTTTTCTGGCGTAGTTTGACGTGCTAATTGCAACGGTACCATTGGATCGGGTGGATTTGATGTATTTTTCGACTCAGCCCAATTTGATGGAAAACGCTGCTATTGGTCGAGAAGGCACTTCCATAAGGGAGCGATCAAAAATGGTCTTTTGAATGTCATTTTTACCTATCGATTTTATGGCTTTTTCTGGCGTAGTTTGACGTGCTGATTGCAACGGTACCATTGGATCGGGTGGATTTGATGTATTTTTCGACTCAGCCCAATTTGATGGAAAAAGCCGCTATTGCTCGAGAAGGCACTTCCATGAGGGAGCCATCCAAAATGGTCTTTTGAATGTCATTTTTACCTATCGATTTTATGGCTTTTTCTGGCGTAGTTTGACGTGCTGATTGCAACGGTACCATTGGATCGGGTGGATTTGATGTATTTTTAGACTCAGCCCAATTTGATGGAAAAAGCCGCCATTGGTCGAGAAGGCACTTCCATAAGGGAGCCATCAAAAATGGTCTTTTGAATGTCATTTTTACCTATCGATTTTATGGCTTTTTCTGGCGTAGTTTGACGTGCTGATTGCAACGGTACCATTGGATCGGGTGGATTTGATGTATTTTTCGACTCAGCCCAATTTGATGGAAAAAGCCGCTATTGGTCGAGAAGGCACTTCCATAAGGGAGCCATCAAAAATGGTCTTTTGAATGTCATTTTTACCTATCGATTTTATGGCTTTTTCTGGCGTAGTTTGACGTGCTGATTGCAACGGTACCATTGGATCGGGTGGATTTGATGTATTTTTTGACTCAGCCCAATTTGATGGAAAAAGCCGCTATTGGCCGAGAAGGCACTTCCATAAGGGAGCCATCAAAAATGGTCTTTTGAATGTCATTTTTACCTATCGATTTTATGGCTTTTTCTGGCGTAGTTTGACGTGCTGATTGCAACGGTACCATTGGATCGGGTGGATTTGATGTACTTTTCGACTCAGCCCAATTTGATGGAAAAAGCCGCTATAGGTCTAGAAGGCACATCCATAAGGGAGCCACCAAAAATGGTCTTTTGAATGTCATTTTTACCTATCGATTTTATGGCTTTTTCTGGCGTAGTTTGACGTGCTGATTGCAACGGTACCATTGGATCGGGTGGATTTGATGTATTTTTCGACTCAGCCCAATTTGATGGAAAAAGCCGCTATTGGTCGAGAAGGCACTTCCATAAGGGAGCCATCAAAAATGGTCTTTTGAATGTCATTTTTACCTATCGATTTTATGGCTTTTTCTGGCGTAGTTTGACGTGCTGATTGCAACTGTACCATTGGATCGGGTGGATTTGATGTATTTTTCGACTCAGCCCAATTTGATGGAAAAAGCCGCTATTGGTCGAGAAGGCACTTCCATAAGGGAGCCATCAAAAATGGTCTTTTGAATGTCATTTTTACCTATCGATTTTATGGCTTTTTCTGGCGTAGTTTGACGTGCTGATTGCAACGGTACCATTGGATCGGGTGGATTTGATGTATTTTTCGACTCAGCCAAATTTGAAGGAAAAAGCCGCTATTGGTCGAAAATGCATTTCTACCGCACACATCAGTAAACCGTCAAAAATGGTCTTTTGAATGTCATTTTTACCTATCGATTTTATGGCTTTTTCTGGCGTAGTTTGACGTGCTGATTGCAACGGTACCATTGGATCGGGTGGATTTGATGTATTTTTCGACTCAGCCCAATTTGATGGAAAAAGCCGCTATTGGTCGAGAAGGCACTTCCATAAGGGAGCCATCAAAAATGGTCTTTTGAATGTCATTTTTACCTATCGATTTTATGGCTTTTTCTGGCGTAGTTTGACGTGCTGATTGCAACGGTACCATTGGATCGGGTGGATTTGATGTATTTTTCGACTCAGCCCAATTTGATGGAAAAAGCCGCTATTGGTCGAGAAGGCACTTCCATAAGGGAGCCATCAAAAATGGTCTTTTGAATGTCATTTTTACCTATCGATTTTATGGCTTTTTCTGGCGTAGTTTGACGTGCTGATTGCAACGGTACCATTGGATCGGGTGGATTTGATGTATTTTTCGACTCAGCCCAATTTGATGGAAAAAGCCGCTATTGGTCGAGAAGGCACTTCCATAAGGGAGCCATCAAAAATGGTCTTTTGAATGTCATTTTTACCTATCGATTTTATGGCTTTTTCTGACGTAGTTTGACGTGCTGATTGCAACTGTACCATTGGATCGGGTGGATTTGATGTATTTTTCGACTCAGCCCAATTTGATGGAAAAAGCCGCTATTGGTCGAGAAGGCACTTCCATAAGGGAGCCATCAAAAATGGTCTTTTGAATGTCATTTTTACCTATCGATTTTATGGCTTTTTCTGGCGTAGTTTGACGTGCTGATTGCAACGGTACCATTGGATCGGGTGGATTTGATGTACTTTTCGACTCAGCTCAATTTGATGGAAAAAGCCGCTATTGGTCGAGAAGGCACTTCCATAAGGGAGCCATCAAAAATGGTCTTTTGAATGTCATTTTTACCAATCGATTTTATGGCTTTTTCTGGCGTAGTTTGACGTGCTGATTGCAACGGTACCATTGGATCGGGTGGATTTGATGTATTTTTCGACTCAGCCCAATTTGATGGAAAAAGCCGCTATTGGTCGAGAAGGCACTTCCATAAGGGAGCCATCAAAAATGGTCTTTTGAATGTCATTTTTACCTATCGATTTTATGGCTTTTTATGGCGTAGTTTGACGTGCTGATTGCAACGGTACGATTGGATTGGGTGGATTTGATGTATTTTTCGACTCAGCCCAATTTGATGGAAAAAGCCGCTATTGGTCGAGAAGGCACTTCCATAAGGGAGCCATCAAAAATGGTCTTTTGAATGTCATTTTTACCTATCGATTTTATGGCTTTTTCTGGCGTAGTTTGACGTGCTGATTGCAACGGTACCATTGGATCGGGTGGATTTGATGTATTTTTCGACTCAGCCCAATTTGATGGAAAAAGCCGCTATTGGTCGAGAAGGCACTTCCATAAGGGAGCCATCAAAAATGGTCTTTTGAATGTCATTTTTACCTATCGATTTTATGGCTTTTTCTGGCGTAGTTTGACGTGCTGATTGCAACGGTACCATTGGATCGGGTGGATTTGATGTATTTTTCAACTCAGCCCAATTTGATGGAAAAAGCCGCTATTGGTCGAGAAGGCACTTCCATAAGGGAGCCATCAAAAATGGTCTTTTGAATGTCATTTTTACCTATCGATTTTATGGCTTTTTCTGGCGTAGTTTGACGTGCTGATTGCAACGGTACCATTGGATCGGGTGGATTTGATGTATTTTTCGACTCAGCCCAATTTGATGGAAAAAGCCGCTATTGGTCGAGAAGGCACTTCCATAAGGGAGCCATCAAAAATGGTCTTTTGAATGTCATTTTTACCTATCGATTTTATGGCTTTTTCTGGCGTAGTTTGACGTGCTGATTGCAACGGTACCATTGGATCGGGTGGATTTGATGTATTTTTCGACTCAGCCCAATTTGATGGAAAAAGCCGCTATTGGTCGAGAAGGCACTTCCATAAGGGAGCCATCAAAAATGGTCTTTTGAATGTCATTTTTACCTATCGATTTTATGGCTTTTTCTGGCGTAGTTTGACGTGCTGATTGCAACAGTACCATTGGATCGGGTGGATTTGATGTATTTTTCGACTCAGCCCAATTTGATGGAAAAAGCCGCTATTGGTCGAGAAGGCACTTCCATAAGGGAGCCATCAAAAATGATCTTTTGAATGTCATTTTTACCTATCGATTTTATGGCTTTTTCTGGCGTAGTTTGACGTGCTGATTGCAACGGTACCATTGGATCGGGTGGATTTGATGTATTTTTCGACTCAGCCCAATTTGATGGAAAAAGCCGCTATTGGTCGAGAAGGCACTTCCATAAGGGAGCCATCAAAAATGGTCTTTTGAATGTCATTTTTACCTATCGATTTTATGGCTTTTTCTGGCGTAGTTTGACGTGCTGATTGCAACGGTACCATTGGATCGGGTGGATTTGATGTATTTTTCGACTCAGCCCAATTTGATGGAAAAAGCCGCAATTGGTCGAGAAGGCACTTCCATAAGGGAGCCATCAAAAATGGTCTTTTGAATGTCATTTTTACCTATCGATTTTATGGCTTTTTCTGGCGTAGTTTGACGTGCTGATTGCAACGGTACCATTGGATCGGGTGGATTTGATGTATTTTTCGACTCAGCCCAATTTGATGGAAAAAGCCGCTATTTGTCGAGAAGGCACTTCCATAAGGGAGCCATCAAAAATGGTCTTTTGAATGTCATTTTTACCTATCGATTTTATGGCTTTTTCTGGCGTAGTTTGACGTGCTGATTGCAACGGTACCATTGGATCGGGTGGATTTGATGTATTTTTCGACTCAGCCCAATTTGATGGAAAAAGCCGCTATTGGTCGAGAAGGCACTTCCATAAGGGAGCCATCAAAAATGGTCTTTTGAATGTCATTTTTACCTATCGATTTTATGGCTTTTTCTGGCGTAGTTTGACGTGCTGATTGCAACGGTACCATTGGATCGGGCGGATTTGATGTATTTTTCAACTCAGCCCAATTTGATGGAAAAAGCCGCTATTGGTCGAGAAGGCACTTCCATAAGGGAGCCATCAAAAATGGTCTTTTGATTGTCATTTTTACCTATCGATTTTATGGCTTTTTCTGGCGTAGTTTGACGTGCTGATTGCAACGGTACCATTGGATCGGGTGGATTTGATGTATTTTTCGACTCAGCCCAATTTGATGGAAAAAGCCGCTATTGGTCGAGAAGGCACTTCCATAAGGGAGCCATCAAAAATGGTCTTTTGAATGTCATTTTTACCTATCGATTTTATGGCTTTTTCTGGCGTAGTTTGACGTGCTGATTGCAACGGTACCATTGGATCGGGTGATTTGATGTATTTTTCGACTCAGCCCAATTTGATGGAAAAAGCCGCTATTGGTCGAGAAGGCACTTCCATAAGGGAGCCATCAAAAATGGTCTTTTGAATGTCATTTTTACCTATCGATTTTATGGCTTTTTCTGGCGTAGTTTGACGTGCTGATTGCAACGGTACCATTGGATCGGGTGGATTTGATGTATTTTTCGACTCAGCCCAATTTGATGGAAAAAGCCGCTATTGGTCGAGAAGGCACTTCCATAAGGGAGCCATCAAAAATGGTCTTTTGAATGTCATTTTTACCTATCGATTTTATGGCTTTTTCTGGCGTAGTTTGACGTGCTGATTGCAACGGTACCATTGGATCGGGTGGATTTGATGTATTTTTCGACTCAGCCCAATTTGATGGAAAAAGCCGCTATTGGTCGAGAAGGCACTTCCATAAGGGAGCCATCAAAAATGGTCTTTTGAATGTCATTTTTACCTATCGATTTTATGGCTTTTTCTGACGTAGTTTGACGTGCTGATTGCAACGGTACCATTGGATCGGGTGGATTTGATGTATTTTTCGACTCAGCCCAATTTGATGGAAAAAGCCGCTATTGGTCGAGAAGGCACTTCCATAAGGGAGCCATCAAAAATGGTCTTTTGAATGTCATTTTTACCTATCGATTTTATGGCTTTTTCTGGCGTAGTTTGACGTGCTGATTGCAACGGTACCATTGGATCGGGTGGATTTGATGTACTTTTCGACTCAGCTCAATTTGATGGAAAAAGCCGCTATTGGTCGAGAAGGCACTTCCATAAGGGAGCCATCAAAAATGGTCTTTTGAATGTCATTTTTACCAATCGATTTTATGGCTTTTTCTGGCGTAGTTTGACGTGCTGATTGCAACGGTACCATTGGATCGGGTGGATTTGATGTATTTTTCGACTCAGCCCAATTTGATGGAAAAAGCCGCTATTGGTCGAGAAGGCACTTCCATAAGGGAGCCATCAAAAATGGTCTTTTGAATGTCATTTTTACCTATCGATTTTATGGCTTTTTATGGCGTAGTTTGACGTGCTGATTGCAACGGTACGATTGGATTGGGTGGATTTGATGTATTTTTCGACTCAGCCCAATTTGATGGAAAAAGCCGCTATTGGTCGAGAAGGCACTTCCATAAGGGAGCCATCAAAAATGGTCTTTTGAATGTCATTTTTACCTATCGATTTTATGGCTTTTTATGGCGTAGTTTGACGTGCTGATTGCAACGGTACCATTGGATCGGGTGGATTTGATGTATTTTTCGACTCAGCCCAATTTGATGGAAAAAGCCGCTATTGGTCGAGAAGGCACTTCCATAAGGGAGCCATCAAAAATGGTCTTTTGAATGTCATTTTTACCTATCGATTTTATGGCTTTTTCTGGCGTAGTTTGACGTGCTGATTGCAACGGTACCATTGGATTGGGTGGATTTGATGTATTTTTCAACTCAGCCCAATTTGATGGAAAAAGCCGCTATTGGTCGAGAAGGCACTTCCATAAGGGAGCCATCAAAAATGGTCTTTTGAATGTCATTTTTACCTATCGATTTTATGGCTTTTTCTGGCGTAGTTTGACGTGCTGATTGCAACGGTACCATTGGATCGGGTGGATTTGATGTATTTTTCGACTCAGCCCAATTTGATGGAAAAAGCCGCTATTGGTCGAGAAGGCACTTCCATAAGGGAGCCATCAAAAATGGTCTTTTGAATGTCATTTTTACCTATCGATTTTATGGCTTTTTCTGGCGTAGTTTGACGTGCTGATTGCAACGGTACCATTGGATCGGGTGGATTTGATGTATTTTTCGACTCAGCCCAATTTGATGGAAAAAGCCGCTATTGGTCGAGAAGGCACTTCCATAAGGGAGCCATCAAAAATGGTCTTTTGAATGTCATTTTTACCTATCGATTTTATGGCTTTTTCTGGCGTAGTTTGACGTGCTGATTGCAACAGTACCATTGGATCGGGTGGATTTGATGTATTTTTCGACTCAGCCCAATTTGATGGAAAAAGCCGCTATTGGTCGAGAAGGCACTTCCATAAGGGAGCCATCAAAAATGATCTTTTGAATGTCATTTTTACCTATCGATTTTATGGCTTTTTCTGGCGTAGTTTGACGTGCTGATTGCAACGGTACCATTGGATCGGGTGGATTTGATGTATTTTTCGACTCAGCCCAATTTGATGGAAAAAGCCGCTATTGGTCGAGAAGGCACTTCCATAAGGGAGCCATCAAAAATGGTCTTTTGAATGTCATTTTTACCTATCGATTTTATGGCTTTTTCTGGCGTAGTTTGACGTGCTGATTGCAACGGTACCATTGGATCGGGTGGATTTGATGTATTTTTCGACTCAGCCCAATTTGATGGAAAAAGCCGCAATTGGTCGAGAAGGCACTTCCATAAGGGAGCCATCAAAAATGGTCTTTTGAATGTCATTTTTACCTATCGATTTTATGGCTTTTTCTGGCGTAGTTTGACGTGCTGATTGCAACGGTACCATTGGATCGGGTGGATTTGATGTATTTTTCGACTCAGCCCAATTTGATGGAAAAAGCCGCTATTTGTCGAGAAGGCACTTCCATAAGGGAGCCATCAAAAATGGTCTTTTGAATGTCATTTTTACCTATCGATTTTATGGCTTTTTCTGGCGTAGTTTGACGTGCTGATTGCAACGGTACCATTGGATCGGGTGGATTTGATGTATTTTTCGACTCAGCCCAATTTGATGGAAAAAGCCGCTATTGGTCGAGAAGGCACTTCCATAAGGGAGCCATCAAAAATGGTCTTTTGAATGTCATTTTTACCTATCGATTTTATGGCTTTTTCTGGCGTAGTTTGACGTGCTGATTGCAACGGTACCATTGGATCGGGCGGATTTGATGTATTTTTCAACTCAGCCCAATTTGATGGAAAAAGCCGCTATTGGTCGAGAAGGCACTTCCATAAGGGAGCCATCAAAAATGGTCTTTTGATTGTCATTTTTACCTATCGATTTTATGGCTTTTTCTGGCGTAGTTTGACGTGCTGATTGCAACGGTACCATTGGATCGGGTGGATTTGATGTATTTTTCGACTCAGCCCAATTTGATGGAAAAAGCCGCTATTGGTCGAGAAGGCACTTCCATAAGGGAGCCATCAAAAATGGTCTTTTGAATGTCATTTTTACCTATCGATTTTATGGCTTTTTCTGGCGTAGTTTGACGTGCTGATTGCAACGGTACCATTGGATCGGGTGGATTTGATGTATTTTTCGACTCAGCCCAATTTGATGGAAAAAGCCGCTATTGGTCGAGAAGGCACTTCCATAAGGGAGCCATCAAAAATGGTCTTTTGAATGTCATTTTTACCTATCGATTTTATGGCTTTTTCTGGCGTAGTTTGACGTGCTGATTGCAACGGTACCATTGGATCGGGTGGATTTGATGTATTTTTCGACTCAGCCCAATTTGATGGAAAAAGCCGCTATTGGTTGAGAAGGCACTTCCATAAGGGAGCCATCAAAAATGGTCTTTTGAATACCATTTTTACCTATCGATTTTATGGCTTTTTCTGGCGTAGTTTGACGTGCTGATTGCCACGGTACCATTGGATCAGGTGGATTTGATGTATTTTTCGACTCAGCCCAATTTGATGGAAAAAGCCGCTATTGGTCGAGAAGGCACTTCCATAAGGGAGCCATCAAAAATGGTCTTTTGAATGTCATTTTTACCTATCGATTTTATGGCTTTTTATGGCGTAGTTTGACGTGCTGATTGCAACAGTACCATTGGATCGGGTGGATTTGATGTATTTTTCGACTCAGCCCAATTTGATGGAAAAAGCCGCTATTGGTCGAGAAGGCACTTCCATAAGGGAGCCATCAAAAATGGTCTTTTGAATGTCATTTTTACCTATCGATTTTATGGCTTTTTCTGGCGTAGTTTGACGTGCTGATTGCAACGGTACCATTGGATCGGGTGGATTTGATGTACTTTTCGACTCAGCTCAATTTGATGGAAAAAGCCGCTATTGGTCGAGAAGGCACTTCCATAAGGGAGCCATCAAAAATGGTCTTTTGAATGTCATTTTTACCTATCGATTTTATGGCTTTTTCTGGCGTAGTTTGACGTGCTGATTGCAACGGTACCATTGGATCGGGTGGATTTGATGTATTTTTCGACTCAGCTTAATTTGATGGAAAAAGCCACTATTGGCCGAGAAGGCACTTCCATAAGGGAGCCATCAAAAATGGTCTTTTGAATGTCATTTTTACCTATCGATTTTATGGCTTTTTCTGGCGTAGTTTGACGTGCTGATTGCAACGGTACCATTGGATCGGGTGGATTCGATGTATTTTTCGACTCAGCCCAATTTGATGGAAAAAGCCGCTATTGGTCGAGAGGGCACTTCCATAAGGTAGCCATCAAAAATGGTCTATTGAATGTCATTTTTACCTATCGATTTTATGGCTTTTTCTGGCGTAGTTTGACGTGCTGATTGCAACGGTACCATTGGATCGGGTGGATTTGATGTATTTTTCGACTCAGCCCAATTTGATGGAAAAAGCCGCTATTGGTCGAGAAGGCACTTCCATAAGGGAGCCATCAAAAATGGTGTTTTGAATGTCATTTTTACCTATCGATTTTATGGCTTTTTCTGGCGTAGTTTGACGTGCTGATTGCAACGGTACCATTGGATCGGGTGGATTTGATGTATTTTTTGACTCAGACCAATTTGATGGAAAAAGCCGCTATTGGTTGAGAAGGCACTTCCATAAGGGAGCCATCAAAAATGGTCTTTTGAATGTCATTTTTACCTATCGATTTTATGGCTTTTTCTGGCGTAGTTTGACGTGCTGATTGCAACGGTACCATTGGATCGGGTGGAATTGATGTACTTTTCGACTCAGCCCAATTTGATGGAAAAAGCCGCTATTGGCCGAGAAGGCACTTACATAAGGGAACCATCAAAAATGGTCTTTTGAATGTCATTTTTACCTATCGATTTTATGGCTTTTTCTGGCGTAGTTTGACGAGCTGATTGCAACGGTACCATTGGATCGGGTGGATTTGATGTACTTTTCGACTCAGCTCAATTTGATGGAAAAAGCCGCTATTGGTCGAGAAGGCACTTCCATAAGGGAGCCATCAAAAATGGTCTTTTGAATGTCATTTTTACCTATCGATTTTATGGCTTTTTCTGGCGTAGTTTGACGTGCTGATTGCAACGGTACCATTGGATCGGGTGGATTTGATGTATTTTTCGACTCAGCCCAATTTGATGGAAAAAGCCGCTATTGGTCGAGAAGGCACTTCCATAAGGGAGCCATCAAAAATGGTCTTTTGAATGTCATTTTTACCTATCGATTTTATGGCTTTTTCTGGCGTAGTTTGACGTGCTGATTGCAACGGTACCATTGGATCGGGCGGATTTGATGTATTTTTCAACTCAGCCCAATTTGATGGAAAAAGCCGCTATTGGTCGAGAAGGCACTTCCATAAGGGAGCCATCAAAAATGGTCTTTTGATTGTCATTTTTACCTATCGATTTTATGGCTTTTTCTGGCGTAGTTTGACGTGCTGATTGCAACGGTACCATTGGATCGGGTGGATTTGATGTATTTTTCGACTCAGCCCAATTTGATGGAAAAAGCCGCTATTGGTCGAGAAGGCACTTCCATAAGGGAGCCATCAAAAATGGTCTTTTGAATGTCATTTTTACCTATCGATTTTATGGCTTTTTCTGGCGTAGTTTGACGTGCTGATTGCAACGGTACCATTGGATCGGGTGGATTTGATGTATTTTTCGACTCAGCCCAATTTGATGGAAAAAGCCGCTATTGGTCGAGAAGGCACTTCCATAAGGAAGCCATCAAAAATGGTCTTTTGAATGTCATTTTTACCTATCGATTTTATGGCTTTTTCTGGCGTAGTTTGACGTGCTGATTGCAACGGTACCATTGGATCGGGTGGATTTGATGTATTTTTCGACTCAGCCCAATTTGATGGAAAAAGCCGCTATTGGTTGAGAAGGCACTTCCATAAGGGAGCCATCGTAAATGGTCTTTTGAATACCATTTTTACCTATCGATTTTATGGCTTTTTCTGGCGTAGTTTGACGTGCTGATTGCAACGGTACCATTGGATCAGGTGGATTTGATGTATTTTTCGACTCAGCCCAATTTGATGGAAAAAGCCGCTATTGGTCGAGAAGGCACTTCCATAAGGGAGCTATCAAAAATGGTCTTTTGAATGTCATTTTTACCTATCGATTTTATGGCTTTTTATGGCGTAGTTTGACGTGCTGATTGCAACGGTACCATTGGATCGGGTGGATTTGATGTATTTTTCGACTCAGCCCAATTTGATGGAAAAAGCCGCTATTGGTCGAGAAGGCACTTCCATAAGGGAGCCATCAAAAATGGTCTTTTGAATGTCATTTTTACCTATCGATTTTATGGCTTTTTCTGGCGTAGTTTGACGTGCTGATTGCAACGGTACCATTGGATCGGGTGGATTTGATGTACTTTTCGACTCAGCTCAACTTGATGGAAAAAGCCGCTATTGGTCGAGAAGGCACTTCCATAAGGGAGCCATCAAAAATGGTCTTTTGAATGTCATTTTTACCTATCGATTTTATGGCTTTTTCTGGCGTAGTTTGACGTGCTGATTGCAACGGTACCATTGGATCGGGTGGATTTGATGTATTTTTCGACTCAGCTTAATTTGATGGAAAAAGCCACTATTGGCCGAGAAGGCACTTCCATAAGGGAGCCATTAAAAAATGGTCTTTTGAATGTCATTTTTACCTATCGATTTTATGGCTTTTTCTGGCGTAGTTTGACGTGCTGATTGCAACGGTACCATTGGATCGGGTGGATTCGATGTATTTTTCGACTCAGCCCAATTTGATGGAAAAAGCCGCTATTGGTCGAGAAGGCACTTCCATAAGGGAGCCATCAAAAATGGTGTTTTGAATGTCATTTTTACCTATCGATTTTATGGCTTTTTCTGGCGTAGTTTGACGTGCTGATTGCAACGGTACCATTGGATCGGGTGGATTTGATGTATTTTTTGACTCAGACCAATTTGATGGAAAAAGCCGCTATTGGTTGAGAAGGCACTTCCATAAGGGAGCCATCAAAAATGGTCTTTTGAATGTCATTTTTACCTATCGATTTTATGGCTTTTTCTGGCGTAGTTTGACGTGCTGATTGCAACGGTACCATTGGATCGGGTGGAATTGATGTACTTTTCGACTCAGCCCAATTTGATGGAAAAAGCCGCTATTGGCCGAGAAGGCACTTACATAAGGGAACCATCAAAAATGGTCTTTTGAATGTCATTTTTACCTATCGATTTTATGGCTTTTTCTGGCGTAGTTTGACGAGCTGATTGCAACGGTACCATTGGATCGGGTGGATTTGATGTACTTTTCGACTCAGCTCAATTTGATGGAAAAAGCCGCTATTGGTCGAGAAGGCACTTCCATAAGGGAGCCATCAAAAATGGTCTTTTGAATGTCATTTTTACCTATCGATTTTATGGCTTTTTCTGGCGTAGTTTGACGTGCTGATTGCAACGGTACCATTGGATCGGGTGGATTTGATGTATTTTTCGACTCAGCCCAATTTGATGGAAAAAGCCGCTATTGGTCGAGAAGGCACTTCCATAAGGGAGCCATCAAAAATGGTCTTTTGAATGTCATTTTTACCTATCGATTTTATGGCTTTTTCTGGCGTAGTTTGACGTGCTGATTGCAACGGTACCATTGGATCGGGTGGATTTGATGTATTTTTCGACTCAGCCCAATTTGATGGAAAAAGCCGCTATTGGTCGAGAAGGCACTTCCATAAGGGAGCCATCAAAAATGGTCTTTTGAATGTCATTTTTACCTATCGATTTTATGGCTTTTTCTGGCGTAGTTTGACGTGCTGATTGCAACGGTACCATTGGATCGGGTGGATTTGATGTATTTTTCGACTCAGCCCAATTTGATGGAAAAAGCCGCTATTGGTCGAGAAGGCACTTCCATAAGGGAGCCATCAAAAATGGTCTTTTGAATGTCATTTTTACCTATCGATTTTATGGCTTTTTCTGGCGTAGTTTGACGTGCTGATTACAACGGTACCATTGGATCGGGTGGATTTGATGTATTTTTCGACTCAGCCCAATTTGATGGAAAAAGCCGCTATTGGTCGAGAAGGCACTTCCATAAGGGAGCCATCAAAAATGGTCTTTTGAATGTCATTTTTACCTATCGATTTTATGGCTTTTTCTGGCGTAGTTTGACGTGCTGATTGCAACGGTACCATTGGATCGGGTGGATTTGATGTATTTTTCGACTCAGCCCAATTTGATGGAAAAAGCCGCTATTGGTCGAGAAGGCACTTCCATAAGGGAGCCATCAAAAATGGTGTTTTGAATGTCATTTTTACCCATCGATTTTATGGCTTTTTCTGGCGTAGTTTGACGTGCTGATTGCAACGGTACCATTGGATCGGGTGGATTTGATGTATTTTTCGACTCAGCTCAATTTGATGGAAAAAGCCGCTATTGGTCGAGAAGGCACTTCCATAAGGGAGCCATCAAAAATGGTCTTTTGAATGTCATTTTTACCTATCGATTTTATGGCTTTTTCTGGCGTAGTTTGACGTGCTGATTGCAACGGTACCATTGGATCGGGTGGATTTGATGTATTTTTCGACTCAGCCCAATTTGATGGAAAAAGCCGGTATTGGCCGAGAAGGCACTTCCATAAGGGAGCCGTCAAAAATGGTCTTTTGAATGTCATTTTTACCTATCGATTTTATGGCTTTTTCTGGCGTAGTTTGACGTGCTGATTGGAACGGTACCATTGGATCGGGTGGATTTGATGTATTTTTCGACTCAGCCCAATTTGATGGAAAAAGCCGCTATTGGTCGAGAAGGCACTTCCATAAGGGAGCCATCAAAAATGGTCTTTTGAATGTCATTTTTACCTATCGATTTTATGGCTTTTTCTGGCGTAGTTTGACGTGCTGATTGCAACGGTACCATTGGATCGGGTGGATTCGATGTATTTTTCGACTCAGCCCAATTTGATGGAAAAAGCCGCTATTGGTCGAGAGGGCACTTCCATAAGGGAGCCATCAAAAATGGTCTTTTGAATGTCATTTTTACCTATCGATTTTATGGCTTTTTCTGGCGTAGTTTGACGTGCTGATTGCAACGGTTCCATTGGATCGGGTGGATTTGATGTATTTTTCGACTCAGCCCAATTTGATGGAAAAAGCAGCTATTGGTCGAGAGGGCACTTCCATAAGGGAGCCATCAAAAATGGTCTTTTGAATGTCATTTTTACCTATCGATTTTATGGCTTTTTCTGGCGTAGTTTGACGTGCTGATTGCAACGGTACCATTGGATCGGGTGGATTTGATGTATTTTTCGACTCAGCCCAATTTAATGGAAAAAGCCGCTATTGGTCGAGAAGGCACTTCCATAAGGGAGCCATCAAAAATGGTCTTTTGAATGTCATTTTTACCTATCGATTTTATGGCTTTTTCTGGCGTAGTTTGACATGCTGATTGCAACGGTACCATTGGATCGGGTGGATTTGATGTATTTTTCGACTCAGCCCAATTTGATGGAAAAAGCCGCTATTGGTCGAGAAGGCACTTCCATAAGGGAGCCATCAAAAATGGTCTTTTGAATGTCATTTTTACCTATCGATTTTATGGCTTTTTCTGGCGTAGTTTGACGTGCCAATTGCAACGGTACCAATGGATCGGGTGGATTTGATGTATTTTTCGACTCAGCCCAATTTGATGGAAAAAGCCGCTATTGGTCGAGAAGGCACTTCCATAAGGGAGCCATCAAAAATGGTCTTTTGAATGTCATTTTTACCTATCGATTTTATGGCTTTTTCTGGCGTAGTTTGACGTGCTGATTGCAACTGTACCATTGGATCGGGTGGATTTGATGTATTTTTCGACTCAGAAAAATTTGATGGAAAAAGCCGCTATTGGTCGAGAAGGCACTTCCATAAGGGAGCCATCAAAAATGGTCTTTTGAATGTCATTTTTACCTATCGATTTTATGGCTTTTTCTGGCGTAGTTTGACGTGCTGATTGCAACGGTACCATTGGATCGGGTGGATTTGATGTATTTTTCGACTCAGCCCAATTTGATGGAAAAAGCCGCTATTGGTCGAGAAGGCACTTCCATAAGGGAGCCATCAAAAATGGTCTTTTGAATGTCATTTTTACCTATCGATTTTATGGCTTTTTCTGGCGTAGTTTGACGTGCTGATTGCAACGGTACCATTGGATCGGGTGGATTTGATGTATTTTTCGACTCAGCCCAATTTGATGGAAAAAGCCGCTATTGGTCGAGAAGGCACTTCCATAAGGGAGCCATCAAAAATGGTCTTTTGAATGTCATTTTTACCTATCGATTTTATGGCTTTTTCTGGCGTAGTTTGACGTGCTGATTGCAACGGTACCATTGGATCGGGTGGATTTGATGTATTTTTCGACTCAGCCCAATTTGATGGGAAAAGCCGCTATTGGTCGAGAAGGCACTTCCATAAGGGAGCCATCAAAAATGGTGTTTTGAATGTCATTTTTACCTATCGATTTTATGGCTTTTTCTGGCGTAGTTTGACGTGCTGATTGCAACGGTACCATTGGATCGGGTGGATTTGATGTATTTTTCGACTCAGCCCAATTTGATGGGAAAAGCCGCTATTGGTCGAGAAGGCACTTCCATAAGGGAGCCATCAAAAATGGTGTTTTGAATGTCATTTTTACCTATCGATTTTATGGCTTTTTCTGGCGTAGTTTGACGTGCTGATTGCAACGGTACCATTGGATCGGGTGGATTTGATGTATTTTTCGACTCAGCCCAATTTGATGGAAAAAGCTGCTATTGGTCGAGAAGGCACTTCCATAAGGGAGCCATCAAAAATGGTCTTTTGAATGTCATTTTTACCTATCGATTTTATGGCTTTTTCTGGCGTAGTTTGACGAGCTGATTGCAACGGTACCATTGGATCGGGTGGATTTGATGTATTTTTCGACTCAGCCCAATTTGATGGAAAAAGCCGCTATTGGTCGAGAAGGCACTTCCATAAGGGAGCCATCAAAAATGGTCTTTTGAATGTCATTTTTACCTATCGATTTTATGGCTTTTTCTGGCGTAGTTTGACGTGCTGATTGCAACGGTACCATTGGATCGGGTGGATTTGATGTATTTTTCGACTCAGCCCAATTTGATGGAAAAAGCCGCTATTGGTCGAGAAGGCACTTCCATAAGGGAGCCATCAAAAATGGTCTTTTGAATGTCATTTTTACCTATCGATTTTATGGCTTTTTCTGGCGTAGTTTGACGTGCTGATTGCAACGGTACCATTGGATCGGGTGGATTTGATGTATTTTTCGACTCAGCCCAATTTGATGGAAAAAGCCGCTATTGGTCGAGAAGGCACTTCCATAAGGGAGCCATCAAAAATGGTCTTTTGAATGTCATTTTTACCTATCGATTTTATGGCTTTTTCTGGCGTAGTTTGACGTGCTGATTGCAACGGTACCATTGGATCGGGTGGATTTGATGTATTTTTCGACTCAGCCCAATTTGATGGGAAAAGCCGCTATTGGTCGAGAAGGCACTTCCATAAGGGAGCCATCAAAAATGGTCTTTTGAATGTCATTTTTACCTATCGATTTTATGGCTTTTTCTGGCGTAGTTTGACGTGCTGATTGCAACGGTACCATTGGATCGGGTGGATTTGATGTATTTTTCGACTCAGCCCAATTTGATGGGAAAAGCCGCTATTGGTCGAGAAGGCACTTCCATAAGGGAGCCATCAAAAATGGTGTTTTGAATGTCATTTTTACCTATCGATTTTATGGCTTTTTCTGGCGTAGTTTGACGTGCTGATTGCAACGGTACCATTGGATCGGGTGGATTTGATGTATTTTTCGACTCAGCCCAATTTGATGGGAAAAGCCGCTATTGGTCGAGAAGGCACTTCCATAAGGGAGCCATCAAAAATGGTGTTTTGAATGTCATTTTTACCTATCGATTTTATGGCTTTTTCTGGCGTAGTTTGACGTGCTGATTGCAACGGTACCATTGGATCGGGTGGATTTGATGTATTTTTCGACTCAGCCCAATTTGATGGAAAAAGCTGCTATTGGTCGAGAAGGCACTTCCATAAGGGAGCCATCAAAAATGGTCTTTTGAATGTCATTTTTACCTATCGATTTTATGGCTTTTTCTGGCGTAGTTTGACGAGCTGATTGCAACGGTACCATTGGATCGGGTGGATTTGATGTATTTTTCGACTCAGCCCAATTTGATGGAAAAAGCCGCTATTGGTCGAGAAGGCACTTCCATAAGGGAGCCATCAAAAATGGTCTTTTGAATGTCATTTTTACCTATCGATTTTATGGCTTTTTCTGGCGTAGTTTGACGTGCTGATTGCAACGGTACCATTGGATCGGGTGGATTTGATGTATTTTTCGACTCAGCCCAATTTGATGGAAAAAGCCGCTATTGGTCGAGAAGGCACTTCCATAAGGGAGCCATCAAAAATGGTCTTTTGAATGTCATTTTTACCTATCGATTTTATGGCTTTTTCTGGCGTAGTTTGACGTGCTGATTGCAACGGTACCATTGGATCGGGTGGATTTGATGTATTTTTCGACTCAGCCCAATTTGATGGAAAAAGCCGCTATTGGTCGAGAAGGCACTTCCATAAGGGAGCCATCAAAAATGGTCTTTTGAATGTCATTTTTACCTATCGATTTTATGGCTTTTTCTGGCGTAGTTTGACGTGCTGATTGCAACGGTACCATTGGATCGGGTGGATTTGATGTATTTTTCGACTCAGCCCAATTTGATGGGAAAAGCCGCTATTGGTCGAGAAGGCACTTCCATAAGGGAGCCATCAAAAATGGTCTTTTGAATGTCATTTTTACCTATCGATTTTATGGCTTTTTCTGGCGTAGTTTGACGTGCTGATTGCAACGGTACCATTGGATCGGGTGGATTTGATGTATTTTTCGACTCAGCCCAATTTGATGGAAAAAGCCGCTATTGGTCGAGAAGGCACTTCCATAAGGGAGCCATCAAAAATGGTCTTTTGAATGTCATTTTTACCTATCGATTTTATGGCTTTTTCTGGCGTAGTTTGACGTGCTGATTGCAACGGTACCATTGGATCGGGTGGATTTGATGTATTTTTCGACTCAGCCCAAATTTATGGAAAAAGCCGCTATTGGTCGAGAAGGCACTTCCATAAGGGAGCGATCAAAAATGGTCTTTTGAATGTCATTTTTACCTATCGATTTTATGGCTTTTTCTGGCGTAGTTTGACGTGCTGATTGCAACGGTACCATTGGATCGGGTGGATTTGATGTATTTTTCGACTCAGCCCAATTTGATGGAAAAAGCCGCTATTGGTCGAGAAGGCACTTCCATAAGGGAGCCATCAAAAATGGTCTTTTGAATGTCATTTTTACCTATCGATTTTATGGCTTTTTCTGGCGTAGTTTGACGTGCTGATTGCAACGGTACCATTGGATCGGGTGGATTTGATGTATTTTTCGACTCAGCCCAATTTGATGGAAAAAGCCGCTATTGGTCGAGAAGGCACTTCCATAAGGGAGCCATCAAAAATGGTCTTTTGAATGTCATTTTTACCTATCGATTTTATGGCTTTTTCTGGCGTAGTTTGACGTGCTGATTGCAACGGTACCATTGGATCGGGTGGATTTGATGTATTTTTCGACTCAGCCCAATTTGATGGAAAAAGCCGCTATTGGTCGAGAAGGCACTTCCATAAGGGAGCCATCAAAAATGGTCTTTTGAATGTCATTTTTACCTATCGATTTTATGGCTTTTTCTGGCGTAGTTTGACGTGCTGATTGCAACGGTACCATTGGATCGGGTGGATTTGATGTATTTTTCGACTCAGCCCAATTTGATGGAAAAAGCCGCTATTGGTCGAGAAGGCACTTCCATAAGGGAGCCATCAAAAATGGTCTTTTGAATGTCATTTTTACCTATCGATTTTATGGCTTTTTCTGGCGTAGTTTGACGTGCTGATTGCAACGGTACCATTGGATCGGGTGGATTTGATGTATTTTTCGACTCAGCCCAATTTGATGGAAAAAGCCGCTATTGGTCGAGAAGGCACTTCCATAAGGGAGCCATCAAAAATGGTCTTTTGAATGTCATTTTTACCTATCGATTTTATGGCTTTTTCTGGCGTAGTTTGACGTGCTGATTGCAACGGTACCATTGGATCGGGTGGATTTGATGTATTTTTCGACTCAGCCCAATTTGATGGAAAAAGCCGCTATTGGTCGAGAAGGCACTTCCATAAGGGAGCCATCAAAAATGGTCTTTTGAATGTCATTTTTACCTATCGATTTTATGGCTTTTTCTGGCGTAGTTTGACGTGCTGATTGCAACGGTACCATTGGATCGGGTGGATTTGATGTATTTTTCGACTCAGCCCAATTTGATGGAAAAAGCCGCTATTGGTCGAGAAGGCACTTCCATAAGGGAGCCATCAAAAATGGTCTTTTGAATGTCATTTTTACCTATCGATTTTATGGCTTTTTCTGGCGTAGTTTGACGTGCTGATTGCAACGGTACCATTGGATCGGGTGGATTTGATGTATTTTTCGACTCAGCCCAATTTGATGGAAAAAGTCAATATTGACCAAAAATGCATTTCTACCGCACACATCAGTAAGCCGTCAAAAATGGTCATTTGAATGTCATTTTTACCTATCGATTTTATGGCTTTTTCTGGCGTAGTTTGACGTGCTGATTGCAACGGTACCATTGGATCGGGTGGATTTGATGTATTTTTCGACTCAGCCCAATTTGATGGAAAAAGCCGCTATTGGTCGAGAAGGTACTTCCATAAGGGAGCCATCAAAAATGGTCTTTTGAATATCATTTTTACCTATCGATTTTATGGTTTTTTCTGGCGTAGTTTGACGTGCTGATTGCAACGGTACCATTGGATCGGGTGGATTTGATGTATTTTTCGACTCAGCCCAATTTGATGGAAAAAGCCGCTATTGGTCGAGAAGGCACTTCCATAAGGGAGCCATCAAAAATGGTCTTTTGAATGTCATTTTTACCTATCGATTTTATGGCTTTTTCTGGCGTAGTTTGACGTGCTGATTGCAACGGTACCATTGGATCGGGTGGATTTGATGTATTTTTCGACTCAGCCCAATTTGATGGAAAAAGTCAATATATACCAAAAATGCATTTCTACCGCACACATCAGTAAGCTGTCAAAAATGGTCTTTTGAATGTCATTTTTACCTATCGATTTTATGGCTTTTTCTGGCGTAGTTTGACGTGCTGATTGCAACGGTACCATTGGATCGGAAGGATTCGATGTATTTTTCGACTCAGCCCAATTTGATGGAAAAAGCCGCTATTGGTCGAGAAGGCACTTCCATAAGGGAGCCATCCAAAATGGTCTTTTGAATGTCATTTTTACCTATCGATTTTATGGCTTTTTCTGGCGTAGTTTGACGTGCTGATTGCAACGGTACCATTGGATCGGGTGGATTTGATGTATTTTTCGACTCAGCCCAATTTGATGGAAAAAGTCAATATTCACCGAAAATGCATTTCTACCGCACACATCAGTAAGCCGTCAAAAATGGTCTTTTGAATGTCATTTTTACCTATCGATTTTATGGCTTTTTCTGGCGTAGTTTGACGTGCTGATTGCAACGGTACCATTGGATCGGGCGGATTTGATGTATTTTTCGACTCAGCCCAATTTGATGGAAAAAGCCGCTATTGGTCGAGGAGGCACTTCCATAAGGGAGCCATCAAAAATGGTCTTTTGAATGTCATTTTTACCTATCGATTTTATGGCATTTTCTGGCGTAGTTTGACGTGCTGATTGCAACGGTACCATTGGATCGGGTGGATTTGATGTATTTTTCGACTAAGCCCAATTTGATGGAAAAAGCCGCTATTGGTCGAGAAGGCACTTCCATAAGGGAGCCATCAAAAATGGTCTTTTGAATGTCATTTTTACCTATCGATTTTATGGCTTTTTCTGGCGTAGTTTGACGTGCTGATTGCAACGGTACCATTGGATCGGGTGGATTTGATGTATTTTTCGACTCAGCCCAATTTGATGGAAAAAGCCGCTATTGGTCGAGAAGGCACTTCCATAAGGGAGCCATCAAAAATGGTCTTTTGAATGTCATTTTTACCTATCGATTTTATGGCTTTTTCTGGCGTAGTTTGACGTGCTGATTGCAACGGTACCATTGGATCGGGTGGATTTGATGTATTTTTCGACTCAGCCCAATTTGATGGAAAAAGCCGCCCTTGGTCGAGAAGGCACTTCCATAAGGGAGCCATCAAAAATGGTCTTTTGAATGTCATTTTTACCTATCGATTTTATGGCTTTTTCTGGCGTAGTTTGACGTGCTGATTGCAACGGTACCATTGGATCGGGTGGATTCGATGTATTTTTGGACTCAGCCCAATTTGATGGGAAAAGTCGCTATTGGTCGAGAAGGCACTTCCATGAGGGAGCCATCAAAAATGGTCTTTTGAATGTCATTTTTACAAATCGATTTTATGGCTTTTTCTGGCGTAGTTTGACGTGCTGATTGCAACGGTACCATTGGATCGGGTGGATTTGATGTATTTTTCGACTCAGCCCAATTTGATGGAAAAAGCCGCTATTGGTCGAGAAGGCACTTCCATAAGGGAGCCATCAAAAATGGTCTTTTGAATGTCATTTTTACCTATCGATTTTCTGGCTTTTTCTGGCGTAGTTTGACGTGCTGATTGCAACTGTACCATTGGATCGGGTGGATTTGATGTATTTTTCGACTCAGCCCAATTTGATGGAAAAAGTCAATATTGACCAAAAATGCATTTCTACCGCACACATCAGTAAGCCGTCAAAAATGGTCATTTGAATGTCATTTTTACCTATCGATTTTATGGCTTTTTCTGGCGTAGTTTGACGTGCTGATTGCAACGGTACCATTGGATCGGGTGGATTTGATGTATTTTTCGACTCAACCCAATTTGATGGAAAAAGCCGCTATTGGTCGAGAAGGTACTTCCATAAGGGAGCCATCAAAAATGGTCTTTTGAATGTCATTTTTACCTATCGATTTTATGGCTTTTTCTGGCGTAGTTTGACGTGCTGGTTGCAACGGTACCATTGGATCGGGTGGATTTGATGTATTTTTCGGCTCAGCCCAATTTGATGGAAAAAGCCGCTATTGGTCGAGAAGGCACTTCAATAAGGGAGCCATCAAAAATGGTCTTTTGAATGTCATTTTTACCTATCGATTTTATGGCTTTTTCTGGCGTAGTTTGACGTGCTGATTGCAACGGTACCATTGGATCGGGTGGATTTGATGTATTTTTCGACTCAGCCCAATTTGATGGAAAAAGTCAATATATACCAAAAATGCATTTCTACCGCACACATCAGTAAGCTGTCAAAAATGGTCTTTTGAATGTCATTTTTACCTATCGATTTTATGGCTTTTTCTGGCGTAGTTTGACGTGCTGATTGCAACGGTACCATTGGATTGGGTGGATTCGATGTATTTTTCGACTCAGCCCAATTCGATGGAAAAAGCCGCTATTGGTCGAGAAGGCACTTCCATAAGGGAGCCATCAAAAATGGTCTTTTGAATGTCATTTTTACCTATCGATTTTATGGCTTTTTCTGGCGTAGTTTGACGTGCTGATTGCAACGGTACCATTGGATCGGGTGGATTTGATGTATTTTTCGACTCAGCCCAATTTGATGGAAAAAGCCGCTATTGGTCGAGAAGGCACTTCCATAAGGGAGCCATCAAAAATGGTCTTTTGAATGTCATTTTTACCTATCGATTTTATGGCTTTTTCTGGCGTAGTTTGACGTGCTGATTGCAACTGTACCATTGGATCGGGTGGATTTGATGTATTTTTCGACTCAGCCCAATTTGATGGAAAAAGCCGCTATTGGTCGAGAAGGCACTTCCATAAGGGAGCCATCAAAAATGGTCTTTTGAATGTCATTTTTACCTATCGATTTTATGGCTTTTTCTGGCGTAGTTTGACGTGCTGATTGCAACGGTACCATTGGATCGGGTGGATTTGATGTATTTTTCGACTCAGCCCAATTTGATGGAAAAAGTCGCTATTGGTCGAGAAGGCACTTCCATAAGGGAGCCATCAAAAATGGTCTTTTGAATGTCATTTTTACCTATCGATTTTATGGCTTTTTCTGGCGTAGTTTGACGTGCTGATTGCAACGGTACCATTGGATCGGGTGGATTTGATGTATTTTTCGACTCAGCCCAATTTGATGGAAAAAGTCAATATTGACCGAAAATGCATTTCTACCGCACACATCAGTAAGCCGTCAAAAATGGTCTTTTGAATGTCATTTTTACCTATCGATTTTATGGCTTTTTCTGGCGTAGTTTGACGTGCTGATTGCAACGGTACCATTGGATCGGGCGGATTTGATGTATTTTTCGACTCAGCCCAATTTGATGGAAAAAGCCGCTATTGGTCGAGGAGGCACTTCCATAAGGGAGCCATCAAAAATGGTCTTTTGAATGTCATTTTTACCTATCGATTTTATGGCATTTTCTGGCGTAGTTTGACGTGCTGATTGCAACGGTACCATTGGATCGGGTGGATTTGATGTATTTTTCGACTAAGCCCAATTTGATGGAAAAAGCCGCTATTGGTCGAGAAGGCACTTCCATAAGGGAGCCATCCAAAATGGTCTTTTGAATGTCATTTTTACCTATCGATTTTATGGCTTTTTCTGGCGTAGTTTGACGTGCTGATTGCAACGGTACCATTGGATCGGGTGGATTTGATGTATTTTTCGACTCAGCCCAATTTGATGGAAAAAGCCGCTATTGGTTGAGAAGGCACTTCCATAAGGGAGCCATCAAAAATGGTCTTTTGAATGTCATTTTTACCTATCGATTTTATGGCTTTTTCTGGCGTAGTTTGACGTGCTGATTGCAACGGTACCATTGGATCGGGTGGATTTGATGTATTTTTCGACTCAGCCCAATTTGATGGAAAAAGCCGCTATTGGTCGAGAAGGCACTTCCATAAGGGAGCCATCAAAAATGGTCTTTTGAATGTCATTTTTACCTATCGATTTTATGGCTTTTTCTGGCGTAGTTTGACGTGCTGATTGCAACGGTACCATTGGATCGGGTGGATTTGATGTATTTTTCGACTCAGCCCAATTTGATGGAAAAAGCCGCTATTGGTCGAGAAGGCACTTCCATAAGGGAGCCATCAAAAATGGTCTTTTGAATGTCATTTTTACCTATCGATTTTATGGCTTTTTCTGGCGTAGTTTGACGTGCTGATTGCAACGGTACCATTGGATCGGGTGGATTTGATGTATTTTTCGACTCAGCCCAATTTGATGGATAAAAAGTCAATATTGACCGAAAATGCATTTCTACTGCACACATCAGTAAGCCGTCGAAAATGGTCTTTTGAATGTTATTTTTACCTATCGATTTTATGGCTTTTTCTGGCGTAGTTTGACGTGCTGATTGCAACGGTACCATTGGATCGGGTGGATTTGATGTATTTTTCGACTCAGCCCAATTTGATGGAAAAAGCCGCTATTGGTCGAGAAGGCACTTCCATAAGGGAGCCATCAAAAATGGTCTTTTGAATGTCATTTTTACCTATCGATTTTATGGCTTTTTCTGGCGTAGTTTGACGTGCTGATTGCAACGGTACCATTGGATCGGGTGGATTTGATGTATTTTTCGACTCAGCCCAATTTGATGGAAAAAGCCGCTATTGGTCGAGAAGGCACTTCCATAAGGGAGCCATCAAAAATGGTCTTTTGAATGTCATTTTTACCTATCGATTTTATGGCTTTTTCTGGCGTAGTTTGACGTGCTGATTGCAACGGTACCATTGGATCGGGTGGATTTGATGTATTTTTCGACTCAGCCCAATTTGATGGGAAAAGCCGCTATTGGTCGAGAAGGCACTTCCATAAGGGAGCCATCAAAAATGGTCTTTTGAATGTCATTTTTACCTATCGATTTTATGGCTTTTTCTGGCGTAGTTTGACGTGCTGATTGCAACGGTACCATTGGATCGGGTGGATTTGATGTATTTTTCGACTCAGCCCAATTTGATGGAAAAAGCCGCTATTGGTCGAGAAGGCACTTCCATAAGGGAGCCATCCAAAATGGTCTTTTGAATGTCATTTTTACCTATCGATTTTATGGCTTTTTCTGGCGTAGTTTGACGTGCTGATTGCAACGGTACCATTGGATCGGGTGGATTTGATGTATTTTTCGACTCAGCCCAATTTGATGGAAAAAGCTGCTATTGGTCGAGAAGGCACTTCCATAAGGGAGCCATCCAAAATGGTCTTTTGAATGTCATTTTTACCTATCGATTTTATGGCTTTTTCTGGCGTAGTTTGACGTGCTGATTGCAACGGTACCATTGGATCGGGCGGATTTGTTGTATTTTTCGACTCAGCCCAATTTGATGGAAAAAGCCGCTATTGGTCGAGAAGGCACTTCCATAAGGGAGCCATCAAAAATGGTCTTTTGAATGTCATTTTTACCTATCGATTTTATGGCTTTTTCTGGCGTAGTTTGACGTGCTGATTGCAACAGTACCATTGGATCGGGTGGATTTGATGTATTTTTCGACTCAGCCCAATTTGATGGAAAAAGTCAATATTGACCGAAAATGCATTTCTACCGCACACATCAGTAAGCCGTCAAAAATGGTCATTCGAATGTCATTTTTACCTATCGATTTTATGGCTTTTTCTGGCGTAGTTTGACGTGCTGATTGCAACGGTACCATTGGATCGGGTGGATTTGATGTATTTTTCGACTCAGCCCAATTTGATGGAAAAAGCCGCTATTGGTCGAGAAGGCACTTCCATAAGGGAGCCATCAAAAATGGTCTTTTGAATTTCATTTTTACTTATCGATTTTATGGCTTTTTCTGGCGTAGTTTGACGTGCTGATTGCAACTGTACCATTGGATCGGGTGGATTTGATGTATTTTTCGACTCAGCCCAATTTGATGGAAAAAGCCGCTATTGGTCGAGAAGGCACTTCCATAAGGGAGCCATCAAAAATGGTCTTTTGAATGTCATTTTTACCTATCGATTTTATGGCTTTTTCTGGCGTAGTTTGACGTGCTGATTGCAACGGTACCATTGGATCGGGTGGATTTGATGTATTTTTCGACTCAGCCCAATTTGATGGAAAAAGCCGCTATTGGTCGAGAAGGCACTTCCATAAGGGAGCCATCAAAAATGGTCTTTTGAATGTCATTTTTACCTATCGATTTTATGGCTTTTTCTGGCGTAGTTTGACGTGCTGATTGCAACGGTACCATTGTATCGGGTGGATTTGATGTATTTTTCGACTCAGCCCAATTTGATGGAAAAAGCCGCTATTGGTTGAGAAGGCACTTCCATAAGGGAGCCATCAAAAATGGTCTTTTGAATGTCATTTTTACCAATCGATTTTATGGCTTTTTCTGGCGTAGTTTGACGTGCTGATTGCAACAGTACCATTGGATCGGGTGGATTTGATGTATTTTTCGACTCAGCCCAATTTGATGGAAAAAGTCAATATTGACCAAAAATGCATTTCTACTGCACACATCAGTAAGCCGTCAAAAATGGTCTTTTGAATGTCATTTTTACCTATCGATTTTATGGCTTTTTCTGGCGTAGTTTGACGTGCTGATTGCAACGGTACCATTGGATCGGGTGGATTTGATGTATTTTTCGACTCAGCCCAATTTGATGGAAAAAGCCGCTATTGGTCGAGAAGGCACTTCCATAAGGGAGCCATCAAAAATGGTCTTTTGAATGTCATTTTTACCTATCGATTTTATGGCTTTTTCTGGCGTAGTTTGACGTGCTGATTGCAACGGTACCATTGGATCGGGTGGATTTGATGTATTTTCGACTCAGCCCAATTTGATGGAAAAAGCCGCTATTGGTCGAGAAGGCACTTCCATAAGGGAGCCATCAAAAATGGTCTTTTGAATGTCATTTTTACCTATCGATTTTATGGCTTTTTCTGGCGTATTTTGACGTGCTGATTGCAACTGTACCATTGGATCGGGTGGATTTGATGTATTTTTCGACTCAGCCCAATTTGATGGAAAAAGCCGCTATTGGTCGAGGAGGCACTTCCATAAGGGAGCCATCAAAAATGGTCTTTTGAATGTCATTTTTACCTATCGATTTTATGGCTTTTTCTGGCGTAGTTTGACGTGCTGATTGCAACGGTACCATTGGATCGGGTGGATTTGATGTATTTTTCGACTCAGCCCAATTTGATGGAAAAAGCCGCTATTGGTCGAGAAGGCACTTCCATAAGGGAGCCATCAAAAATGGTCTTTTGAATGTCATTTTTACCTATCGATTTTATGGCTTTTTCTGGCGTAGTTTGACGTGCTGATTGCAACGGTACCATTGGATCGGGTGGATTTGATGTATTTTTCGACTCAGCCCAATTTGATGGAAAAAGCCGCTATTGGTCGAGAAGGCACTTCCATAAGGGAGCCATCAAAAATGGTCTTTTGAATGTCATTTTTACCTATCGTTTTTATGGCTTTTTCTGGCGTAGTTTGACGTGCTGATTGCAACGGTACCATTGGATCGGGTGGATTTGATGTATTTTTCGACTCAGCCCAATTTGATGGAAAAAGCCGCTATTGGTCGAGAAGGCACTTCCATAAGGGAGCCATCAAAAATGGTCTTTTGAATGTCATTTTTACCTATCGATTTTATGGCTTTTTCTGGCGTAGTTTGACGTGCTGATTGCAACGGTACCATTGGATCGGGTGGATTTGATGTATTTTTCGACTCAGCCCAATTTGATGGAAAAAGTCATTATTGACCAAAAATGCATTTCTACCGCACACATCAGTAAGCCGTCAAAAATGGTCTTTTGAATGTCATTTTTACCAATCGATTTTATGGCTTTTTCTGGCGTAGTTTGACGTGCTGATTGCAACGGTACCATTGGATCGGGTGGATTTGATGTATTTTCCGACTCAGCCCAATTTGATGGAAAAAGCCGCTATTGGTCGAGAAGGCACTTCCATAAGGGAGCCATCAAAAATGGTCTTTTGAATGTCATTTTTACCTATCGATTTTATGGCTTTTTCTGGCGTAGTTTGACGTGCTGATTGCAACGGTACCATTGGATCGGGTGGATTTGATGTATTTTTCGACTCAGCCCAATTTGATGGAAAAAGCCGCTATTGGTCGAGAAGGCACTTCCATAAGGGAGCCATCAAAAATGGTCTTTTGAATGTCATTTTTACCTATCGATTTTATGGCTTTTTCTGGCGTAGTTTGACGTGCTGATTGCAACGGTACCATTGGATCGGGTGGATTTGATGTATTTTTCGACTCAGCCCAATTTGATGGAAAAAGTCAATATTGACCAAAAATGCATTTCTACTGCACACATCAGTAAGCCGTCAAAAATGGTCTTTTGAATGTCATTTTTACCTATCGATTTTATGGCTTTTTCTGGCGTAGTTTGACGTGCTGATTGCAACGGTACCATTGGATCGGGTGGATTTGATGTATTTTTCGACTCAGCCCAATTTGATGGAAAAAGCCGCTATTGGTCGAGAAGGCACTTCCATAAGGGAGCCATCAAAAATGGTCTTTTGAATGTCATTTTTACCTATCGATTTTATGGCTTTTTCTGGCGTAGTTTGACGTGCTGATTGCAACGGTACCATTGGATCGGGTGGATTTGATGTATTTTTCGACTCAGCCCAATTTGATGGAAAAAGCCGCTATTGGTCGAGAAGGCACTTCCATAAGGGAGCCATCAAAAATGGTCTTTTGAATGTCATTTTTACCTATCGATTTTATGGCTTTTTCTGGCGTAGTTTGACGTGCTGATTGCAACGGTACCATTGGATCGGGTGGATTTGATGTATTTTTTGACTCAGCCCAATTTGATGGAAAAAGCCGCTATTGGTCGAGAAGGCACTTCCATAAGGGAGCCATCAAAAATGGTCTTTTGAATGTCATTTTTACCTATCGATTTTATGGCTTTTTCTGGCGTAGTTTGACGTGCTGATTGCAACGGTACCATTGGATTGGGTGGATTTGATGTACTTTCCGACTCAGCTCAATTTGATGGGAAAAGCCGCTATTGGTCGAGAAGGCACTTCCATAAGGGAGCCATCAAAAATGGTCTTTTGAATGTCATTTTTACCTATCGATTTTATGGCTTTTTCTGGCGTAGTTTGACGTGCTGATTGCAACGGTACCATTGGATCGGGTGGATTTGATGTATTTTTCGACTCAGCCCAATTTGATGGAAAAAGCCGCTATTGGTCGAGAAGGCACTTCCATAAGGGAGCCATCAAAAATGGTCTTTTGAATGTCATTTTTACCTATCGATTTTATGGCTTTTTCTGGCGTAGTTTGACGTGCTGATTGCAACGGTACCATTGGATCGGGTGGATTTGATGTATTTTTCGACTCAGCCCAATTTGATGGAAAAAGCTGCTATTGGCCGAGGAGGCACTTCCATAAGGGAGCCATCAAAAATGGTCTTTTGAATGTCATTTTTACCTATCGATTTTATGGCTTTTTCTGGCGTAGTTTGACGTGCTGATTGCAACGGTACCATTGGATCGGGTGGATTCGATGTATTTTTCGACTCAGCCCAATTTGATGGAAAAAGCCGCTATTGGTCGAGAGGGCACTTCCATAAGGTAGCCATCAAAAATGGTCTTTTGAATGTCATTTTTACCTATCGATTTTATGGCTTTTTCTGACGTAGTTTGACGTGCTGATTGCAACGGTACCATTGGATCGGGTGGATTTGATGTATTTTTCGACTCAGCCCAATTTGATGGAAAAAGCCGCTATTGGCCGAGAAGGCACTTCCATAAGGGAGCCATCAAAAATGGTCTTTTGAATGTCATTTTTACCTATCGATTTTATGGCTTTTTCTGGCGTAGTTTGACGTGCTGATTGCAACGGTACCATTGGATCGGGTGGATTTGATGTATTTTTCGACTCAGCCCAATTTGATGGAAAAAGCCGCTATTGGCCGAGGAGGCACTTCCATAAGGGAGCCATCAAAAATGGTCTTTTGAATGTCATTTTTACCTATCGATTTTATGGCTTTTTCTGGCGTAGTTTGACGTGCTGATTGCAACGGTACCATTGGATCGGGTGGATTCGATGTATTTTTCGACTCAGCCCAATTTGATGGAAAAAGCCGCTATTGGTCGAGAGGGCACTTCCATAAGGTAGCCATCAAAAATGGTCTTTTGAATGTCATTTTTACCTATCGATTTTATGGCTTTTTCTGACGTAGTTTGACGTGCTGATTGCAACGGTACCATTGGATCGGGTGGATTTGATGTATTTTTCGACTCAGCCCAATTTGATGGAAAAAGCCGCTATTGGCCGAGAAGGCACTTCCATAAGGGAGCCATCAAAAATGGTCTTTTGAATGTCATTTTTACCTATCGATTTTATGGCTTTTTCTGGCGTAGTTTGACGTGCTGGTTGCAACGGTACCATTGGATCGGGTGGATTCGATGTATTTTTCGACTCAGCCCAATTTGATGGAAAAAGCTGCTATTGGTCGAGAAGGCACTTCCATAAGGGAGCCATCAAAAATGGTCTTTTGAATGTCATTTTTACCTATCGATTTTATGGCTTTTTCTGGCGTAGTTTGACGTGCTGATTGCAACGGTACCATTGGATCGGGTGGATTTGATGTATTTTTCGACTCAGCCCAATTTGATGGAAAAAGCCGCTATTGGTCGAGAAGGCACTTCCATAAGGGAGCCATCAAAAATGGTCTTTTGAATGTCATTTTTACCTATCGATTTTATGGCTTTTTCTGGCGTAGTTTGACGTGCTGATTGCAACGGTACCATTGGATCGGGTGGATTTGATGTATTTTTTGACTCAGCCCAATTTGATGGAAAAAGCCGCTATTGGTCGAGAAGGCACTTCCATAAGGGAGCCATCAAAAATGGTCTTTTGAATGTCATTTTTACCTATCGATTTTATGGCTTTTTCTGGCGTAGTTTGACGTGCTGATTGCAACGGTACCATTGGATCGGGTGGATTTGATGTACTTTTCGACTCAGCTCAATTTGATGGAAAAAGCCGCTATTGGTCGAGAAGGCACTTCCATAAGGGAGCCATCAAAAATGGTCTTTTGAATGTCATTTTTACCTATCGATTTTATGGCTTTTTCTGGCGTAGTTTGACGTGCTGATTGCAACGGTACCATTGGATCGGGTGGATTTGATGTATTTTTCGACTCAGCCCAATTTGATGGAAAAAGGCCGCTATTGGCCGAGGAAGCACTTCCATAAGGGAGCCATCATAAATGGTCTTTTGAATGTCATTTTTACCTATCGATTTTATGGCTTTTTCTGGCGTAGTTTGACGTGCTGATTGCAACGGTACCATTGGATCGGGTGGATTCGATGTATTTTTCGACTCAGCCCAATTTGATGGAAAAAGCCGCTATTGGTCGAGAGGGCACTTCCATAAGGTAGCCATCAAAAATGGTCTTTTGAATGTCATTTTTACCTATCGATTTTATGGCTTTTTCTGACGTAGTTTGACGTGCTGATTGCAACGGTACCATTGGATCGGGTGGATTTGATGTATTTTTCGACTCAGCCCAATTTGATGGAAAAAGCCGCTATTGGTCGAGAAGGCACTTCCATAAGGGAGCCATCAAAAATGGTCTTTTGAATGTTATTTTTACCTATCGATTTCATGGCTTTTTCTGGCGTAGTTTGACGTGCTGATTGCAACGGTACCATTGGATCGGGTGGATTTGATGTATTTTTCGACTCAGCCCAATTTGATGGAAAAAGCCGCTATTGGTCGAGAGGGCACTTCCATAAGGGAGCCATCAAAAATGGTCTTTTGAATGTCATTTTTACCTATCGATTTTATGGCTTTTTCTGGCGTAGTTTGACGTGCTGATTGCAACGGTACCATTGGATCGGGTGGATTTGATATATTTTTCGACTCAGCCCAATTTGATGGAAAAAGCCGCTATTGGTCGAGAAGGCACTTCCATAAGGGAGCCATCAAAAATGGTCTTTTGAATGTCATTTTTACCTATCGATTTTATGGCGTTTTCTGGCGTAGTTTGACGTGCTGATTGCAACGGTACCATTGGATCGGGTGGATTTGATGTATTTTTCGACTCAGCCCAATTTGATGGAAAAAGCCGCTATTGGTCGAGAAGGCACTTCCATAAGGGAGCCATCAAAAATGGTCTTTTGAATGTCATTTTTACCTATCGATTTTATGGCTTTTTCTGGCGTAGTTTGACGTGCTGATTGCAACGGTACCATTGGATCGGGTGGATTTGATGAATTTTTCGACTCAGCCCAATTTGATGGAAAAAGCCACTATTGGTCGAGAAGGCACTTCCATAAGGGAGCCATCAAAAATGGTCTTTTGAATGTCATTTTTACCTATCGATTTTATGGCTTTTTCTGACGTAGTTTGACGTGCTGATTGCAACGGTACCATTGGATCAGGTGGATTTGATGTATTTTTCGACTCAGCCCAATTTGATGGAAAAAGCCGCTATTGGTCGAGAAGGCACTTCCATAAGGGAGCCATCAAAAATGGTCTTTTGAATGTCATTTTTACCTATCGATTTTATGGCTTTTTCTGGCGTAGTTTGACGTGCTGATTGCAACGGTACCATTGGATCGGGTGGATTTGATGTATTTTTCGACTCAGCCCAATTTGATGGAAAAAGCCGCTATTGGTCGAGAAGGCACTTCCATAAGGGAGCCATCAAAAATGGTCTTTTGAATGTCATTTTTACCTATCGATTTTATGGCTTTTTCTGGCGTAGTTTGACGTGCTGATTGCAACGGTACCATTGGATCGGGTGGATTTGATGTATTTTTCGACTCAGCCCAATTTGATGGAAAAAGCCGCTATTGGTCGAGAAGGCACTTCCATAAGGGAGCCATCAAAAATGGTCCTTTGAATGTCATTTTTACCTATCGATTTTATGGCTTTTTCTGGCGTAGTTTGACGTGCTGATTGCAACGGTACCATTGGATCGGGTGGATTTGATGTATTTTTCGACTCAGCCCAATTTGATGGGAAAACTCATTATTGACCAAAAATGCATTTCTACCGCACACATCAGTAAGCCGTCAAAAATGGTCTTTTGAATGTCATTTTTACCTATCGATTTTATGGCTTTTTCTGGCGTAGTTTGACGTGCTGATTGCAACGGTACCATTGGATCGGGTGGATTTGATGTATTTTTCGACTCAGCCCAATTTGATGGAAAAAGCCGCTATTGGTCGAGAAGGCACTTCCATAAGGGAGCCATCAAAAATGGTCTTTTGAATGTCATTTTTACCTATCGATTTTATGGCTTTTTCTGGCGTAGTTTGACGTGCTGATTGCAACGGTACCATTGGATCGGGTGGATTTGATGTATTTTTCGACTCAGCCCAATTTGATGGAAAAAGCCGCTATTGGTCGAGAAGGCACTTCCATAAGGGAGCCATCAAAAATGGTCCTTTGAATGTCATTTTTACCTATCGATTTTATGGCTTTTTCTGGCGTAGTTTGACGTGCTGATTGCAACGGTACCATTGGATCGGGTGGATTTGATGTATTTTTCGACTCAGCCCAATTTGATGGGAAAACTCATTATTGACCAAAAATGCATTTCTACCGCACACATCAGTAAGCCGTCAAAAATGGTCTTTTGAATGTCATTTTTACCTATCGATTTTATGGCTTTTTCTGGCGTAGTTTGACGTGCTGGTTGCAACGGTACCATTGGATCGGGTGGATTCGATGTATTTTTCGACTCAGCCCAATTTGATGGAAAAAGCTGCTATTGGTCGAGAAGGCACTTCCATAAGGGAGCCATCAAAAATGGTCTTTTGAATGTCATTTTTACCTATCGATTTTATGGCTTTTTCTGGCGTAGTTTGACGTGCTGATTGCAACGGTACCATTGGATCGGGTGGATTTGATGTATTTTTCGACTCAGCCCAATTTGATGGAAAAAGCCGCTATTGGTCGAGAAGGCACTTCCATAAGGGAGCCATCAAAAATGGTCTTTTGAATGTCATTTTTACCTATCGATTTTATGGCTTTTTCTGGCGTAGTTTGACGTGCTGATTGCAACGGTACCATTGGATCGGGTGGATTTGATGTATTTTTTGACTCAGCCCAATTTGATGGAAAAAGCCGCTATTGGTCGAGAAGGCACTTCCATAAGGGAGCCATCAAAAATGGTCTTTTGAATGTCATTTTTACCTATCGATTTTATGGCTTTTTCTGGCGTAGTTTGACGTGCTGATTGCAACGGTACCATTGGATCGGGTGGATTTGATGTACTTTTCGACTCAGCTCAATTTGATGGAAAAAGCCGCTATTGGTCGAGAAGGCACTTCCATAAGGGAGCCATCAAAAATGGTCTTTTGAATGTCATTTTTACCTATCGATTTTATGGCTTTTTCTGGCGTAGTTTGACGTGCTGATTGCAACGGTACCATTGGATCGGGTGGATTTGATGTATTTTTCGACTCAGCCCAATTTGATGGAAAAAGGCCGCTATTGGCCGAGGAAGCACTTCCATAAGGGAGCCATCATAAATGGTCTTTTGAATGTCATTTTTACCTATCGATTTTATGGCTTTTTCTGGCGTAGTTTGACGTGCTGATTGCAACGGTACCATTGGATCGGGTGGATTCGATGTATTTTTCGACTCAGCCCAATTTGATGGAAAAAGCCGCTATTGGTCGAGAGGGCACTTCCATAAGGTAGCCATCAAAAATGGTCTTTTGAATGTCATTTTTACCTATCGATTTTATGGCTTTTTCTGACGTAGTTTGACGTGCTGATTGCAACGGTACCATTGGATCGGGTGGATTTGATGTATTTTTCGACTCAGCCCAATTTGATGGAAAAAGCCGCTATTGGTCGAGAAGGCACTTCCATAAGGGAGCCATCAAAAATGGTCTTTTGAATGTTATTTTTACCTATCGATTTCATGGCTTTTTCTGGCGTAGTTTGACGTGCTGATTGCAACGGTACCATTGGATCGGGTGGATTTGATGTATTTTTCGACTCAGCCCAATTTGATGGAAAAAGCCGCTATTGGTCGAGAGGGCACTTCCATAAGGGAGCCATCAAAAATGGTCTTTTGAATGTCATTTTTACCTATCGATTTTATGGCTTTTTCTGGCGTAGTTTGACGTGCTGATTGCAACGGTACCATTGGATCGGGTGGATTTGATATATTTTTCGACTCAGCCCAATTTGATGGAAAAAGCCGCTATTGGTCGAGAAGGCACTTCCATAAGGGAGCCATCAAAAATGGTCTTTTGAATGTCATTTTTACCTATCGATTTTATGGCGTTTTCTGGCGTAGTTTGACGTGCTGATTGCAACGGTACCATTGGATCGGGTGGATTTGATGTATTTTTCGACTCAGCCCAATTTGATGGAAAAAGCCGCTATTGGTCGAGAAGGCACTTCCATAAGGGAGCCATCAAAAATGGTCTTTTGAATGTCATTTTTACCTATCGATTTTATGGCTTTTTCTGGCGTAGTTTGACGTGCTGATTGCAACGGTACCATTGGATCGGGTGGATTTGATGAATTTTTCGACTCAGCCCAATTTGATGGAAAAAGCCACTATTGGTCGAGAAGGCACTTCCATAAGGGAGCCATCAAAAATGGTCTTTTGAATGTCATTTTTACCTATCGATTTTATGGCTTTTTCTGACGTAGTTTGACGTGCTGATTGCAACGGTACCATTGGATCAGGTGGATTTGATGTATTTTTCGACTCAGCCCAATTTGATGGAAAAAGCCGCTATTGGTCGAGAAGGCACTTCCATAAGGGAGCCATCAAAAATGGTCTTTTGAATGTCATTTTTACCTATCGATTTTATGGCTTTTTCTGGCGTAGTTTGACGTGCTGATTGCAACGGTACCATTGGATCGGGTGGATTTGATGTATTTTTCGACTCAGCCCAATTTGATGGAAAAAGCCGCTATTGGTCGAGAAGGCACTTCCATAAGGGAGCCATCAAAAATGGTCTTTTGAATGTCATTTTTACCTATCGATTTTATGGCTTTTTCTGGCGTAGTTTGACGTGCTGATTGCAACGGTACCATTGGATCGGGTGGATTTGATGTATTTTTCGACTCAGCCCAATTTGATGGAAAAAGCCGCTATTGGTCGAGAAGGCACTTCCATAAGGGAGCCATCAAAAATGGTCCTTTGAATGTCATTTTTACCTATCGATTTTATGGCTTTTTCTGGCGTAGTTTGACGTGCTGATTGCAACGGTACCATTGGATCGGGTGGATTTGATGTATTTTTCGACTCAGCCCAATTTGATGGGAAAACTCATTATTGACCAAAAATGCATTTCTACCGCACACATCAGTAAGCCGTCAAAAATGGTCTTTTGAATGTCATTTTTACCTATCGATTTTATGGCTTTTTCTGGCGTAGTTTGACGTGCTGATTGCAACGGTACCATTGGATCGGGTGGATTTGATGTATTTTTCGACTCAGCCCAATTTGATGGAAAAAGCCGCTATTGGTCGAGAAGGCACTTCCATAAGGGAGCCATCAAAAATGGTCTTTTGAATGTCATTTTTACCTATCGATTTTATGGCTTTTTCTGGCGTAGTTTGACGTGCTGATTGCAACGGTACCATTGGATCGGGTGGATTTGATGTATTTTTCGACTCAGCCCAATTTGATGGAAAAAGCCGCTATTGGTCGAGAAGGCACTTCCATAAGGGAGCCATCAAAAATGGTCCTTTGAATGTCATTTTTACCTATCGATTTTATGGCTTTTTCTGGCGTAGTTTGACGTGCTGATTGCAACGGTACCATTGGATCGGGTGGATTTGATGTATTTTTCGACTCAGCCCAATTTGATGGGAAAACTCATTATTGACCAAAAATGCATTTCTACCGCACACATCAGTAAGCCGTCAAAAATGGTCTTTTGAATGTCATTTTTACCTATCGATTTTATGGCTTTTTCTGGCGTAGTTTGACGTGCTGATTGCAACGGTACCATTGGATCGGGTGGATTTGATGTATTTTTCGACTCAGCCCAATTTGATGGAAAAAGCCGCTATTGGTCGAGAAGGCACTTCCATAAGGGAGCCATCCAAAATGGTCTTTTGAATATCATTTTTACCTATCGATTTTATGACTTTTTCTGGCGTAGTTTGACGTGCTGATTGCAACGGTACCATTGCATCGGGCAGATTTGATGTATTTTTCGACTCAGCCCAATTTGATGGAAAAAGCCGCTATTGGTCGAGGAGGCACTTCCATAAGGGAGCCATCAAAAATGGTCTTTTGAATGTCATTTTTACCTATCGATTTTATGGCTTTTTCTGGCGTAGTTTGACGTGCTGATTGCAACGGTACCATTGGATCGGGTTGATTTGATGTATTTTTCGACTCAGCCCAATTTGATGGAAAAAGCCGCTATTGGTCGAGAAGGCACTTCCATAAGGGAGCCATCAAAAATGGTCTTTTGAATGTCATTTTTACCTATCGATTTTATGGCTTTTTCTGGCGTAGTTTGACGTGCTGATTGCAACGGTACCATTGGATCGGGTGGATTTGATGTATTTTTCGACTCAGCCCAATTTGATGGAAAAAGCCGCTATTGGTCGAGAAGGCACTTCCATAAGGGAGCCATCAAAAATGGTCTTTTGAATGTCATTTTTACCTATCGATTTTATGGCTTTTTCTGGCGTAGTTTGACGTGCTGATTGCAACGGTACCATTGGATCGGGTGGATTTGATGTATTTTTCGACTCAGCCCAATTTGATGGATAAAAAGTCAATATTGACCGAAAATGCATTTCTACCGCACACATAAGTAAGCCGTCAAAAATGGTCTTTTGAATGTCATTTTTACCTATCGATTTTATGGCTTTTTCTGGCGTATTTGACGTGCTGATTGAAACGGTACCATTGGATCGGGTGGATTTGATGTATTTTTCGACACAGCCCAATTTGATGGAAAAAGCTGCTATTGGTCGAGAAGGCACTTCCATAAGGGAGCCATCAAAAATGGTCTTTTGAATGTCATTTTTACCTATCGATTTTATGGCTTTTTCTGGCGTAGTTTGACGTGCTGATTGCAACGGTACCATTGGATCGGGCGGATTTGATGTATTTTTCGATTCAGCCCAATTTGATGGAAAAAGCCGCTATTGGTCGAGGAGGCACTTCCATAAGGGAGCCATCAAAAATGGTCTTTTGAATGTCATTTTTACCTATCGATTTTATGGCATTTTCTGGCGTAGTTTGACGTGCTGATTGCAACGGTACCATTGGATCGGGTGGATTTGATGTATTTTTCGACTAAGCCCAATTTGATGGAAAAAGCCGCTATTGGTCGAGAAGGCACTTCCATAAGGGAGCCATCCAAAATGGTCTTTTGAATGTCATTTTTACCCCTCGATTTTATGGCTTTTTCTGACGTAGTTTGACGTGCTGATTGCAACGGTACCATTGGATCGGGCGGATTTGATGTATTTTTCGATTCAGCCCAATTTGATGGAAAAAGCCGCTATTGGTCGAGGAGGCACTTCCATAAGGGAGCCATCAAAAATGGTCTTTTGAATGTCATTTTTACCTATCGATTTTATGGCATTTTCTGGCGTAGTTTGACGTGCTGATTGCAACGGTACCATTGGATCGGGTGGATTTGATGTATTTTTCGACTAAGCCCAATTTGATGGAAAAAGCCGCTATTGGCCGAGAAGGCACTTCCATAAGGGAGCCATCAAAAATGGTCTTTTGAATGTCATTTTTACCTATCGATTTTATGGCTTTTTCTGGCGTAGTTTGACGTGCTGATTGCAACGGTACCATTGGATCGGGTGGATTTGATGTATTTTTCGACTCAGCCCAATTTGATGGAAAAAGCCGCTATTGGTCGAGAAGGCACTTCCATAAGGGAGCCATCAAAAATGGTCTTTTGAATGTCATTTTTACCTATCGATTTTATGGCTTTTTCTGGCGTAGTTTGACGTGCTGATTGCAACGGTACCATTGGATCGGGTGGATTTGATGTATTTTTCGACTCAGCCCAATTTGATGGAAAAAGCCGCTATTGGTCGAGAAGGCACTTCCATAAGGGAGCCATCAAAAATGGTCTTTTGAATGTCATTTTTACCTATCGATTTTATGGCTTTTTCTGGCGTAGTTTGACGTGCTGATTGCAACGGTACCATTGGATCGGGTGGATTTGATGTATTTTTTGACTCAGCCCAATTTGATGGAAAAAGCTGCTATTGGTCGAGAAGGCACTTCCATAAGGGAGCCATCAAAAATGGTCTTTTGAATGTCATTTTTACCTATCGATTTTATGGCTTTTTCTGGCGTAGTTTGACGTGCTGATTGCAACGGTACCATTGGATCGGGTGGATTTGATGTATTTTTCGACTCAGCCCAATTTGATGGAAAAAGCCGCTATTGGCCGAGGAGGCACTTCCATAAGGGAGCCATCAAAAATGGTCTTTTGAATGTCATTTTTACCTATCGATTTTATGGCTTTTTCTGGCGTAGTTTGACGTGCTGATTGCAACGGTACCATTGGATCGGGTGGATTCGATGTATTTTTCGACTCAGCCCAATTTGATGGAAAAAGCCGCTATTGGTCGAGAGGGCACTTCCATAAGGTAGCCATCAAAAATGGTCTTTTGAATGTCATTTTTACCTATCGATTTTATGGCTTTTTCTGACGTAGTTTGAGGTGCTGATTGCAACGGTACCATTGGATCGGGTGGATTTGATGTATTTTTCGACTCAGCCCAATTTGATGGAAAAAGCCGCTATTGGCCGAGAAGGCACTTCCATAAGGGAGCCATCAAAAATGGTCTTTTGAATGTCATTTTTACCTATCGATTTTATGGCTTTTTCTGGCGTAGTTTGACGTGCTGATTGCAACGGTACCATTGGATCGGGTGGATTTGATGTATTTTTCGACTCAGCCCAATTTGATGGAAAAAGCCGCTATTGGCCGAGGAGGCACTTCCATAAGGGAGCCATCAAAAATGGTCTTTTGAATGTCATTTTTACCTATCGATTTTATGGCTTTTTCTGGCGTAGTTTGACGTGCTGATTGCAACGGTACCATTGGATCGGGTGGATTCGATGTATTTTTCGACTCAGCCCAATTTGATGGAAAAAGCCGCTATTGGTCGAGAGGGCACTTCCATAAGGTAGCCATCAAAAATGGTCTTTTGAATGTCATTTTTACCTATCGATTTTATGGCTTTTTCTGACGTAGTTTGACGTGCTGATTGCAACGGTACCATTGGATCGGGTGGATTTGATGTATTTTTCGACTCAGCCCAATTTGATGGAAAAAGCCGCTATTTGCCGAGAAGGCACTTCCATAAGGGAGCCATCAAAAATGGTCTTTTGAATGTCATTTTTACCTATCGATTTTATGGCTTTTTCTGGCGTAGTTTGACGTGCTGGTTGCAACGGTACCATTGGATCGGGTGGATTTGATGTATTTTTCGACTCAGCCCAATTTGATGGAAAAAGCTTCTATTGGTCGAGAAGGCACTTCCATAAGGGAGCCATCAAAAATGGTCTTTTGAATGTCATTTTTACCTATCGATTTTATGGCTTTTTCTGGCGTAGTTTGACGTGCTGATTGCAACGGTACCATTGGATCGGGTGGATTTGATGTATTTTTCGACTCAGCCCAATTTGATGGAAAAAGCCGCTATTGGTCGAGAAGGCACTTCCATAAGGGAGCCATCAAAAATGGTCTTTTGAATGTCATTTTTACCTATCGATTTTATGGCTTTTTCAGGCGTAGTTTGACGTGCTGATTGCAACGGTACCATTGGATCGGGTGGATTTGATGTATTTTTCGACTCAGCCCAATTTGATGGAAAAAGCTGCTATTGGTCGAGAAGGCACTTCCATAAGGGAGCCATCAAAAATGGTCTTTTGAATGTCATTTTTACCTATCGATTTTATGGCTTTTTCTGGCGTAGTTTGACGTGCTGATTGCAACGGTACCATTGGATCGGGTGGATTTGATGTATTTTTCGACTCAGCCCAATTTGATGGAAAAAGCCGCTATTGGTCGAGAAGGCACTTCCATAAGGGAGCCATCAAAAATGGTCTTTTGAATGTCATTTTTACCTATCGATTTTATGGCTTTTTCTGGCGTAGTTTGACGTGCTGATTGCAACGGTACCATTGGATCGGGTGGATTTGATGTATTTTTCGACTCAGCCCAATTTGATGGAAAAAGCCGCTATTGGTCGAGAAGGCACTTCCATAAGGGAGCCATCAAAAATGGTCTTTTGAATGTCATTTTTACCTATCGATTTTATGGCTTTTTCTGGCGTAGTTTGACGTGCTGATTGCAACGGTACCATTGGATCGGGTGGATTTGATGTATTTTTTGACTCAGCCCAATTTGATGGAAAAAGCTGCTATTGGTCGAGAAGGCACTTCCATAAGGGAGCCATCAAAAATGGTCTTTTGAATGTCATTTTTACCTATCGATTTTATGGCTTTTTCTGGCGTAGTTTGACGTGCTGATTGCAACGGTACCATTGGATCGGGTGGATTTGATGTATTTTTCGACTCAGCCCAATTTGATGGAAAAAGCCGCTATTGGCCGAGGAGGCACTTCCATAAGGGAGCCATCAAAAATGGTCTTTTGAATGTCATTTTTACCTATCGATTTTATGGCTTTTTCTGGCGTAGTTTGACGTGCTGATTGCAACGGTACCATTGGATCGGGTGGATTCGATGTATTTTTCGACTCAGCCCAATTTGATGGAAAAAGCCGCTATTGGTCGAGAGGGCACTTCCATAAGGTAGCCATCAAAAATGGTCTTTTGAATGTCATTTTTACCTATCGATTTTATGGCTTTTTCTGGCGTAGTTTGAGGTGCTGATTGCAACGGTACCATTGGATCGGGTGGATTTGATGTATTTTTCGACTCAGCCCAATTTGATGGAAAAAGCCGCTATTGGCCGAGAAGGCACTTCCATAAGGGAGCCATCAAAAATGGTCTTTTGAATGTCATTTTTACCTATCGATTTTATGGCTTTTTCTGGCGTAGTTTGACGTGCTGATTGCAACGGTACCATTGGATCGGGTGGATTTGATGTATTTTTCGACTCAGCCCAATTTGATGGAAAAAGCCGCTATTGGCCGAGGAGGCACTTCCATAAGGGAGCCATCAAAAATGGTCTTTTGAATGTCATTTTTACCTATCGATTTTATGGCTTTTTCTGGCGTAGTTTGACGTGCTGATTGCAACGGTACCATTGGATCGGGTGGATTCGATGTATTTTTCGACTCAGCCCAATTTGATGGAAAAAGCCGCTATTGGTCGAGAGGGCACTTCCATAAGGTAGCCATCAAAAATGGTCTTTTGAATGTCATTTTTACCTATCGATTTTATGGCTTTTTCTGACGTAGTTTGACGTGCTGATTGCAACGGTACCATTGGATCGGGTGGATTTGATGTATTTTTCGACTCAGCCCAATTTGATGGAAAAAGCCGCTATTTGCCGAGAAGGCACTTCCATAAGGGAGCCATCAAAAATGGTCTTTTGAATGTCATTTTTACCTATCGATTTTATGGCTTTTTCTGGCGTAGTTTGACGTGCTGGTTGCAACGGTACCATTGGATCGGGTGGATTTGATGTATTTTTCGACTCAGCCCAATTTGATGGAAAAAGCTTCTATTGGTCGAGAAGGCACTTCCATAAGGGAGCCATCAAAAATGGTCTTTTGAATGTCATTTTTACCTATCGATTTTATGGCTTTTTCTGGCGTAGTTTGACGTGCTGATTGCAACGGTACCATTGGATCGGGTGGATTTGATGTATTTTTCGACTCAGCCCAATTTGATGGAAAAAGCCGCTATTGGTCGAGAAGGCACTTCCATAAGGGAGCCATCAAAAATGGTCTTTTGAATGTCATTTTTACCTATCGATTTTATGGCTTTTTCAGGCGTAGTTTGACGTGCTGATTGCAACGGTACCATTGGATCGGGTGGATTTGATGTATTTTTCGACTCAGCCCAATTTGATGGAAAAAGCTGCTATTGGTCGAGAAGGCACTTCCATAAGGGAGCCATCAAAAATGGTCTTTTGAATGTCATTTTTACCTATCGATTTTATGGCTTTTTCTGGCGTAGTTTGACGTGCTGATTGCAACGGTACCATTGGATCGGGTGGATTTGATGTATTTTTCGACTCAGCCCAATTTGATGGAAAAAGCCACTATTGGTCAAGAAGGCACTTCCATAAGGGAGCCATCAAAAATGGTCTTTTGAATGTCATTTTTACCTATCGATTTTATGGCTTTTTCTGGCGTAGTTTGACGTGCTGATTGCAACAGTACCATTGGATCGGGTGGATTTGATGTATTTTTCGACTCAGCCCAATTTGATGGAAAAAGCCACTATTGGTCGAGAAGGCACTTCAATAAGGGAGCCATCAAAAATGGTCTTTTGAATGTCATTTTTACCTATCGATTTTATGGCTTTTTCTGGCGTAGTTTGACGTGCTGATTGAAACGGTACCATTGGATCGGGTGGATTTGATGTATTTTTCGACACAGCCCAATTTGATGGAAAAAGCCGCTATTGGTCGAAAAATGCATTTCTACCGCACACATCAGTAAACCGTCAAAAATGGTCTTTTGAATGTCATTTTTACCTATCGATTTTATGGCTTTTTCTGGCGTAGTTTGACGTGCTGATTGCAACGGTACCATTGGATCGGGTGGATTTGATGTATTTTTTGACTCAGCCCAATTTGATGGAAAAAGCCGCTATTGGTCGAGAAGGCACATCCATAAGGGAGCCACCAAAAATGGTCTTTTGAATGTCATTTTTACCTATCGATTTTATGGCTTTTTCTGGCGTAGTTTGACGTGCTAATTGCAACGGTACCATTGGATCGGGTGGATTTGATGTATTTTTCGACTCAGCCCAATTTGATGGAAAAAGCCGCTATTGGTCGAGAAGGCACTTCCATAAGGGAGCCATCAAAAATGGTCTTTTGAATGTCATTTTTACCTATCGATTTTATGGCTTTTTCTGGCGTAGTTTGACGTGCTGATTGCAACGGTACCATTGGATCGGGTGGATTTGATGTATTTTTCGACTCAGCCCAATTTGATGGAAAAAGCTGCTATTGGTCGAGAAGGCACTTCAATAAGGGAGCCATCAAAAATGGTCTTTTGAATGTCATTTTTACCTATCGATTTTATGGCTTTTTCTGGCGTAGTTTGACGTGCTGATTGCAACGGTACCATTGGATCGGGTGGATTTGATGTATTTTTCGACTCAGCCCAATTTGATGGAAAAAGCCGCTATTGGTCGAAAATGCATTTCTACCGCACACATCAGTAAACCGTCAAAAATGGTCTTTTGAATGTCATTTTTACCTATCGATTTTATGGCTTTTTCTGGCGTAGTTTGACGTGCTGATTGCAACGGTACCATTGGATCAGGTGGATTTGATGTATTTTTCGACTCAGCCCAATTTGATGGAAAAAGCCGCTATTGGTCGAGAAGGCACTTCCATAAGGGAGCCACCAAAAATGGTCTTTTGAATGTCATTTTTACCTATCGATTTTATGGCTTTTTCTGGCGTAGTTTGACGTGCTGATTGCAACGGTACCATTGGATCGGGTGGATTTGATGTATTTTTCGACTCAGCCCAATTTGATGGAAAAAGCCGCTATTGGTCGAGAAGGCACTTCCATAAGGGAGCCATCAAAAATGGTCTTTTGAATGTCATTTTTACCTATCGATTTTATGGCTTTTTCTGGCGTAGTTTGACGTGCTGATTGCAACGGTACCATTGGATCGGGTGGATTTGATGTATTTTTCGACTCAGCCCAATTTGATGGAAAAAGCCGCTATTGGTTGAGAAGGCACATCCATAAGGGAGCCATCAAAAATGGTCTTTTGAATGTCATTTTTACCTATCGATTTTATGGCTTTTTCTGGCGTAGTTTGACGTGCTGATTGCAACGGTACCATTGGATCGGGTGGATTTGATGTATTTTTCGACTCAGCCCAATTTGATGGAAAAAGTCAATATTGACCGAAAATGCATTTCTACTGCACACATCAGAAAGCTGTCAAAAATGGTCTTTTGAATGTCATTTTTACCTATCGATTTTATGGCTTTTTCTGGCGTAGTTTGACGTGCTGATTGCAACGGTACCATTGGATCAGGTGGATTTGATGTATTTTTCGACTCAGCCCAATTTGATGGAAAAAGCCGCTATTGGTCGAGAAGGCACTTCCATAAGGGAGCCATCAAAAATGGTCTTTTGAATGTCATTTTTACCTATCGATTTTATGGCTTTTCCTGGCGTAGTTTGACGTGCTGATTGCAACGGTACCATTGGATCGGGTGGATTTGATGTATTTTTCGACTCAGCCCAATTTGATGGAAAAAGCCGCTATTGGTCGAGAAGGCACTTCCATAAGGGAGCCATCCAAAATGGTTTTTTGAATGTCATTTTTACCTATCGATTTTATGGCTTTTTCTGGCGTAGTTTGACGTGCTGATTGCAACGGTACCATTGGATCGGGTGGATTTGATGTATTTTTCGACTCAGCCCAATTTGATGGAAAAAGCCGCTATTGGTCGAGAAGGCACTTCCATAAGGGAGCCATCAAAAATGGTCTTTTGAATGTCATTTTTACCTATCGATTTTATGGCTTTTTCTGGCGTAGTTTGACGTGCTGATTGCAACGGTACCATTGGATCGGGTGGATTTGATGTATTTTTCGACTCAGCCCATTTTGATGGAAAAAGCCGCTATTGGTCGAAAAGGCACTTCCATAAGGGAGCCATCAAAAATGGTCTTTTGAATGTCATTTTTACCTATCGATTTTATGGCTTTTTCTGGCGTAGTTTGACGTGCTGATTGCAACGGTACCATTGGATCGGGTGGATTTGATGTATTTTTCGACTCAGCCCAATTTGATGGAAAAAGCCGCTATTGGTCGAGAAGGCACTTCCATAAGGGAGCCATCAAAAATGGTCTTTTGAATGTCATTTTTACCTATCGATTTTATGGCTTTTTCTGGCGTAGTTTGACGTGCTGATTGCAACGGTACCATTGGATCGGGTGGATTTGATGTATTTTTCGACTCAGCCCAATTTGATGGAAAAAGCCGCTATTGGTCGAGAAGGCACTTCCATAAGGGAGCCATCAAAAATGGTCTTTTGAATGTCATTTTTACCTATCGATTTTATGGCTTTTTCTGGCGTAGTTTGACGTGCTGATTGCAACGGTACCATTGGATCGGGTGGATTTGATGTATTTTTCGACTCAGCCCAATTTGATGGAAAAAGCCGCTATTGGTCAAGAAGGCACTTCCATAAGGGAGCCATCAAAAATGGTCTTTTGAATGTCATTTTTACCTATCGATTTTATGGCTTTTTCTGGCGTAGTTTGACGTGCTGATTGCAACGGTACCATTGGATCGGGTGGATTTGATGTATTTTTCGACTCAGCCCAATTTGATGGAAAAAGCCACTATTGGTCGAGAAGGCACTTCAATAAGGGAGCCATCAAAAATGGTCTTTTGAATGTCATTTTTACCTATCGATTTTATGGCTTTTTCTGGCGTAGTTTGACGTGCTGATTGCAACGGTACCATTGGATCGGGTGGATTTGATGTATTTTTCGACTCAGCCCAATTTGATGGAAAAAGCCGCTATTGGTCGAAAAATGCATTTCTACCGCACACATCAGTAAACCGTCAAAAATGGTCTTTTGAATGTCATTTTTACCTATCGATTTTATGGCTTTTTCTGGCGTAGTTTGACGTGCTGATTGCAACGGTACCATTGGATCGGGTGGATTTGATGTATTTTTCGACTCAGCCCAATTTGATGGAAAAAGCCGCTATTGGTCGAGAAGGCACTTCCATAAGGGAGCCATCAAAAATGGTCTTTTGAATGTCATTTTTACCTATCGATTTTATGGCTTTTTCTGGCGTAGTTTGACGTGCTGATTGCAACGGTACCATTGGATCGGGTGGATTTGATGTATTTTTCGACTCAGCCCAATTTGATGAAAAAGCTGCTATTGGTCGAGAAGGCACTTCAATAAGGGAGCCATCAAAAATGGTCTTTTGAATGTCATTTTTACCTATCGATTTTATGGCTTTTTCTGGCGTAGTTTGACGTGCTGATTGCAACGGTACCATTGGATCGGGTGGATTTGATGTATTTTTCGACTCAGCCCAATTTGATGGAAAAAGCCGCTATTGGTCGAAAATGCATTTCTACTGCACACATCAGTAAACCGTCAAAAATGGTCTTTTGAATGTCATTTTTACCTATCGATTTTATGGCTTTTTCTGGCGTAGTTTGACGTGCTGATTGCAACGGTACCATTGGATCGGGTGGATTTGATGTATTTTTCGACTCAGCCCAATTTGATGGAAAAAGCCGCTATTGGTCGAGAAGGCACTTCCATAAGGGAGCCATCAAAAATGGTCTTTTGAATGTCATTTTTACCTATCGATTTTATGGCTTTTTCTGGCGTAGTTTGACGTGCTGATTGCAACGGTACCATTGGATCGGGTGGATTTGATGTATTTTTCAACTCAGCCCAATTTGATGGAAAAAGCCGCTATTGGTCGAGAAGGCACTTCCATAAGGGAGCCATCAAAAATGGTCTTTTGAATGTCATTTTTACCTATCGATTTTATGGCTTTTCCTGGCGTAGTTTGACGTGCTGATTGCAACGGTACCAATGGATCGGGTGGATTTGATGTATTTTTCGACTCAGCCCAATTTGATGGAAAAAGCTGCTATTGGTCGAGAAGGCACTTCCATAAGGGAGCCATCAAAAATGGTCTTTTGAATGTCATTTTTACCTATCGATTTTATGGCTTTTTCTGGCGTAGTTTGACGTGCTGATTGCAACGGTACCATTGGATCGGGTGGATTTGATGTATTTTTCGACTCAGCCCAATTTGATGGAAAAAGTCAATATTGACCGAAAATGCATTTCTACCGCACACATCAGTAAGCCGTCAAAAATGGTCTTTTGAATGTCATTTTTACCTATCGATTTTATGGCTTTTTTCTGGCGTAGTTTGACGTGCTGATTGCAACGGTACCATTGGATCGGGTGGATTTGATGTATTTTTCGACTCAGCCCAATTTGATGGAAAAAGTCAATATATACCAAAAATGCATTTCTACCGCACACATCAGTAAGCTGTCAAAAATGGTCTTTTGAATGTCATTTTTACCTATCGATTTTATGGCTTTTTCTGGCGTAGTTTGACGTGCTGATTGCAACGGTACCATTGGATCGGGTGGATTTGATGTATTTTTCGACTCAGCCCAATTTGATGGAAAAAGCCGCTATTGGTCGAGAAGGCACTTCCATAAGGGAGCCATCAAAAATGGTCTTTTGAATGTCATTTTTACCTATCGATTTTATGGCTTTTTCTGGCGTAGTTTGACGTGCTGATTGCAACGGTACCATTGGATCGGGTGGATTTGATGTATTTTTCGACTCAGCCCAATTTGATGGAAAAAGCCGCTATTGGTCGAGAAGGCACTTCCATAAGGGAGCCATCAAAAATGGTCTTTTGAATGTCATTTTTACCTATCGATTTTATGGCTTTTTCTGGCGTAGTTTGACGTGCTGATTGCAACTGTACCATTGGATCGGGTGGATTTGATGTATTTTTCGACTCAGCCCAATTTGATGGAAAAAGCCGCTATTGGTCGAGAAGGCACTTCCATAAGGGAGCCATCAAAAATGGTCTTTTGAATGTCATTTTTACCTATCGATTTTATGGCTTTTTCTGGCGTAGTTTGACGTGCTGATTGCAACGGTACCATTGGATCGGGTGGATTTGATGTATTTTCGACTCAGCCCAATTTGATGGAAAAAGTCGCTATTGGTCGAGAAGGCACGTCCATAAGGGAGCCATCAAAAATGGTCTTTTGAATGTCATTTATACCTATCGATTTTATGGCTTTTTCTGGCGTAGTTTGACATGCTGATTGCAACGGTACCATTGGATCGGGTGGATTTGATGTATTTTTCGACTCAGCCCAATTTGATGGAAAAAGCCGCTATTGGTCGAGAAGGCACTTCAATAAGGGAGCCATCAAAAATGGTCTTTAGAATGTCATTTTTACCTATCGATTTTATGGCTTTTTCTGGCGTAGTTTGACGTGCTGATTGCAACGGTACCATTGGATCGGGTGGATTTGATGTATTTTTCGACTCAGCCCAATTTGATGGAAAAAGTCAATATTGACCAAAAATGCATTTCTACCGCACACATCAGTAAGCCGTCAAAAATGGTCTTTTGAATGTCATTTTTACCTATCGATTTTATGGCTTTTTCTGGCGTAGTTTGACGTGCTGATTGCAACGGTACCATTGGATCGGGTGGATTTGATGTATTTTTCGACTCAGCCCAATTTGATGGAAAAAGCCGCTATTGGTCGAGAAGGCACTTCCATAAGGGAGCCATCAAAAATGGTCTTTTGAATGTCATTTTTACCTATCGATTTTATGGCTTTTTCTGGCGTAGTTTGACGTGCTGATTGCAACGGTACCATTGGATCGGGTGGATTTGATGTATTTTTCGACTCAGCCCAATTTGATGGAAAAAGCCGCTATTGGTCGAGAAGGCACTTCCATAAGGGAGCCATCAAAAATGGTCTTTTGAATGTCATTTTTACCTATCGATTTTATGGCTTTTTCTGGCGTAGTTTGACGTGCTGATTGCAACTGTACCATTGGATCGGGTGGATTTGATGTATTTTACGACTCAGCCCAATTTGATGGAAAAAGCCACTATTGGGCGAGAAGGCACTTCCATAAGGGAGCCATCAAAAATGGTCTTTTGAATGTCATTTTTACCTATCGATTTTATGGCTTTTTCTGGCGTAGTTTGACGTGCTGATTGCAACGGTACCATTGGATCGGGTGGATTTGATGTATTTTTCGACTAAGCCTAATTTGATGGAAAAAGCCGCTATTGGTCGAGAAGGCACTTCCATAAGGGAGCCATCAAAAATGGTCTTTTGAATGTCATTTTTACCTATCGATTTTATGGCTTTTTCTGGCGTAGTTTGACGTGCTGATTGCAACGGTACCATTGGATCGGGTGGATTTGATGTATTTTTAGACTCAGCCCAATTTGATGGAAAAAGCCGCTATTGGTCGAGAAGGCACTTCCATAAGGGAGCCATCAAAAATGGTCTTTTGAATGTCATTTTTACCTATCAATTTTATGGCTTTTTCTGGCGTAGTTTGACGTGCTGATTGCAAAGGTACCATTGGATCGGGTGGATTTGATGTATTTTTCGACTCAGCCCAATTTGATGGAAAAAGCCGCTATTGGTCGAGAAGGCACTTCCATAAGGGAGCCATCAAAAATGGTCTTTTGAATGTCATTTTTACCTATCGATTTTATGGCTTTTTCTGGCGTAGTTTGACGTGCTGATTGCAACGGTACCATTGGATCGGGTGGATTTGATGTATTTTTCGACTCAGCCCAATTTGATGGAAAAAGTCAATATTGACCGAAAATGCATTTCTACCGCACACATCAGTAAGCCGTCAAAAATGGTCTTTTGAATGTCATTTTTACCTATCGATTTCATGGCTTTTTCTGGCGTAGTTTGACGTGCTGATTGCAACGGTACCATTGGATCGGGTGGATTTGATGTATTTTTCGACTCAGCCCAATTTGATGGAAAAAGCCGCTATTGGTCGAGAAGGCACTTCCATAAGGGAGCCATCAAAAATGGTCTTTTGAATGTCATTTTTACCTATCGATTTTATGGCTTTTTCTGGCGTAGTTTGACGTGCTGATTGCAACGGTACCATTGGATCGGGTGGATTTGATGTATTTTTCGACTCAGCCCAATTTGATGGAAAAAGCCGCTATTGGTCGAGAAGGCACTTCCATAAGGGAGCCATCAAAAATGGTCTTTTGAATGTCATTTTTACCTATCGATTTTATGGCTTTTTTCTGGCGTAGTTTGACGTGCTGATTGCTACGGTACCATTGGATCGAATGGATTTGATGTATTTTTCGACTCAGCCCAATTTGATGGAAAAAGTCAATATTGACCAAAAATGCATTTCTACCGCACACATCAGTAAGCCGTCAAAAATGGTCTTTTGAATGTCATTTTTACCTATCGATTTTATGGCTTTTTCTTGCGTAGTTTGACGTGCTAATTGCAACGGTACCATTGGATCGGGTGGATTTGATGTATTTTTCGACTCAGCCCAATTTGATGGAAAACACTGCTATTGGTCGAGAAGGCACTTCCATAAGGGAGCCATCCAAAATGGTCTTTTGAATGTCATTTTTACCTATCGATTTTATGGCTTTTTCTGGCGTAGTTTGACGTGCTGATTGCAACGGTACCATTGGATCGGGTGGATTTGATGTATTTTTCGACTCAGCCCAATTTGATGGGAAAAGCTGCTATTGGTCGAGAAGGCACTTCCATGAGGGAGCCATCCAAAATGGTCTTTTGAATGTCATTTTTACCTATCGATTTTATGGCTTTTTCTGGCGTAGTGTGACGTGCTGATTGCAACGGTACCATTGGATCGGGTGGATTTGATGTATTTTTCGACTCAGCCCAATTTGATGGAAAAAGTCAATATTGACCAAAAATGCATTTCTACCGCACACATCAGTAAGCCGTCAAAAATGGTCTTTTGAATGTCATTTTTACCTATCGATTTTATGGCTTTTTCTTGCGTAGTTTGACGTGCTAATTGCAACGGTACCATTGGATCGGGTGGATTTGATGTATTTTTCGACTCAGCCCAATTTGATGGAAAACGCTGCTATTGGTCGAGAAGGCACTTCCATAAGGGAGCGATCAAAAATGGTCTTTTGAATGTCATTTTTACCTATCGATTTTATGGCTTTTTCTGGCGTAGTTTGACGTGCTGATTGCAACGGTACCATTGGATCGGGTGGATTTGATGTATTTTTCGACTCAGCCCAATTTGATGGAAAAAGCCGCTATTGCTCGAGAAGGCACTTCCATGAGGGAGCCATCCAAAATGGTCTTTTGAATGTCATTTTTACCTATCGATTTTATGGCTTTTTCTGGCGTAGTTTGACGTGCTGATTGCAACGGTACCATTGGATCGGGTGGATTTGATGTATTTTTCGACTCAGCCCAATTTGATGGAAAAAGCCGCCATTGGTCGAGAAGGCACTTCCATAAGGGAGCCATCAAAAATGGTCTTTTGAATGTCATTTTTACCTATCGATTTTATGGCTTTTTCTGGCGTAGTTTGACGTGCTGATTGCAACGGTACCATTGGATCGGGTGGATTTGATGTATTTTTCGACTCAGCCCAATTTGATGGAAAAAGCCGCTATTGGTCGAGAAGGCACTTCCATAAGGGAGCCATCAAAAATGGTCTTTTGAATGTCATTTTTACCTATCGATTTTATGGCTTTTTCTGGCGTAGTTTGACGTGCTGATTGCAACGGTACCATTGGATCGGGTGGATTTGATGTATTTTTTGACTCAGCCCAATTTGATGGAAAAAGCCGCTATTGGCCGAGAAGGCACTTCCATAAGGGAGCCATCAAAAATGGTCTTTTGAATGTCATTTTTACCTATCGATTTTATGGCTTTTTCTGGCGTAGTTTGACGTGCTGATTGCAACGGTACCATTGGATCGGGTGTTTTGATGTACTTTTCGACTCAGCCCAATTTGATGGAAAAAGCCGCTATTGGTCTAGAAGGCACATCCATAAGGGAGCCACCAAAAATGGTCTTTTGAATGTCATTTTTACCTATCGATTTTATGGCTTTTTCTGGCGTAGTTTGACGTGCTGATTGCAACGGTACCATTGGATCGGGTGGATTTGATGTATTTTTAGACTCAGCCCAATTTGATGGAAAAAGCCGCTATTGGTCGAGAAGGCACTTCCATAAGGGAGCCATCAAAAATGGTCTTTTGAATGTCATTTTTACCTATCGATTTTATGGCTTTTTCTGGCGTAGTTTGACGTGCTGATTGCAACGGTACCATTCGATCGGGTGGATTTGATGTATTTTTCGACTCAGCCCAATTTGATGGAAAAAGCCGCTATTGGTCGAGAAGGCACTTCAATAAGGGAGCCATCAAAAATGGTCTTTATAATGTCATTTTTACCTATCGATTTTATGGCTTTTTCTGGCGTAGTTTGACGTGCTGATTGCAACGGTACCATTGGATCGGGTGGATTTGATGTATTTTTCGACTCAGCCAAATTTGAAGGAAAAAGCCGCTATTGGTCGAAAATGCATTTCTACCGCACACATCAGTAAACCGTCAAAAATGGTCTTTTGAATGTCATTTTTACCTATCGATTTTATGGCTTTTTCTGGCGTAGTTTGACGTGCTGATTGCAACGGTACCATTGGATCGGGTGGATTTGATGTATTTTTCGACTCAGCCCAATTTGATGGAAAAAGCCGCTATTGGTCGAGAAGGCACTTCCATAAGGGAGCCATCAAAAATGGTCTTTTGAATGTCATTTTTACCTATCGATTTTATGGCTTTTTCTGGCGTAGTTTGACGTGCTGATTGCAACGGTACCATTGGATCGGGTGGATTTGATGTATTTTTCGACTCAGCCCAATTTGATGGAAAAAGCCGCTATTGGTCGAGAAGGCACTTCCATAAGGGAGCCATCAAAAATGGTGTTTTGAATGTCATTTTTACCTATCGATTTTATGGCTTTTTCTGGCGTAGTTTGACGTGCTGATTGCAACGGTACCATTGGATCGGGTGGATTTGATGTATTTTTCGACTCAGCCCAATTTGATGGAAAAAGCCGCTATTGGTCGAGAAGGCACTTCCATAAGGGAGCCATCAAAAATGGTGTTTTGAATGTCATTTTTACCTATCGATTTTATGGCTTTTTCTGGCGTAGTTTGACGTGCTGATTGCAACGGTACCATTGGATCAGGTGGATTTGATGTATTTTTCGACTCAGCCCAATTTGATGGAAAAAACTGCTATTGGTCGAGAAGGCACTTCCATAAGGGAGCCATCAAAAATGGTCTTTTGAATGTCATTTTTACCTATCGATTTTATGGCTTTTTCTGGCGTAGTTTGACGTGCTGATTGCAACGGTACCATTGGATCGGGTGGATTTGATGTATTTTTCGACTCAGCCCAATTTGATGGAAAAAGCCGCTATTGGTCGAGAAGGCAGTTCCATAAGGGAGCCATCAAAAATGGTCTTTTGAATGTCATTTTTACCTATCAATTTTATGGCTTTTTCTGGCGTAGTTTGACGTGCTGATTGCAACGGTACCATTGGATCGGGTGGATTTGATGTATTTTTCGACTCAGCCCAATTTGATGGAAAAAGCCGCTATTGGTCGAGAAGGCACTTCCATAAGGGAGCCATCAAAAATGGTCTTTTAAATGTCATTTTTACCCATCGATTTTATGGCTTTTTCTGGCGTAGTTTGACGTGCTGATTGCAACGGTACCATTGGATCGGGTGGATTTGATGTATTTTTCGACTCAGCCCAATTTGATGGAAAAAGCCGCTATTGGTCGAGAAGGCACTTCCATAAGGGAGCCATCAAAAATGGTCTTTTGAATGTCATTTTTACCTATCGATTTTATGGCTTTTTCTGGCGTAGTTTGACGTGCTGATTGCAACGGTACCATTGGATCGGGTGGATTTGATGTATTTTTCGACTCAGCCCAATTTAATGGAAAAAGCTGCTATTGGTCGAGAAGGCACTTCCATAAGGGAGCCATCAAAAATGGTCTTTTGAATGTCATTTTTACCTATCGATTTTATGGCTTTTTCTGGCGTAGTTTGACGTGCTGATTGCAACGGTACCATTGGATCGGGTGGAGTTGATGTATTTTTCGACTCAGCCCAATTTAATGGAAAAAGCCGCTATTGGTCGAGAAGGCACTTCCATAAGGGAGCCATCAAAAATGGTCTTTTGAATGTCATTTTTACCTATCGATTTTATGGCTTTTTCTGGCGTAGTTTGACGTGCTGATTGCAACGGTACCATTGGATCGGGTGGATTTGATGTATTTTTCGACTCAGCCCAATTTGATGGAAAAAGCCGCTATTGGTCGAGAAGGCACTTCCATAAGGGAGCCATCAAAAATGGTCTTTTGAATGTCATTTTTACCTATCGATTTTATGGCTTTTTCTGGCGTAGTTTGACGTGCTGATTGCAACGGTACCATTGGATCGGGTGGATTTGATGTATTTTTTGACTCAGCCCAATTTGATGGAAAAAGCCGCTATTGGCCGAGAAGGCACTTCCATAAGGGAGCCATCAAAAATGGTCTTTTGAATGTCATTTTTACCTATCGATTTTATGGCTTTTTCTGGCGTAGTTTGACGTGCTGATTGCAACGGTACCATTGGATCGGGTGGATTTGATGTACTTTTCGACTCAGCTCAATTTGATGGAAAAAGCCACTATTGGTCGAGAAGGCACTTCCATAAGGGAGCCATCAAAAATGGTCTTTTGAATGTCATTTTTACCTATCGATTTTATGGCTTTTTCTGGCGTAGTTTGACGTGCTGATTGCAACGGTACCATTGGATCGGGTGGATTTGATGTATTTTTCGACTCAGCCCAATTTGATGGAAAAAGCCGCTATTGGTCGAGAAGGCAGTTCCATAAGGGAGCCATCAAAAATGGTCTTTTGAATGTCATTTTTACCTATCGATTTTATGGCTTTTTCTGGCGTAGTTTGACGTGCTGATTGCAACGGTACTATTGGATCGGGTGGATTTGATGTATTTTTCGACTCAGCCCAATTTGATGGAAAAAGCTGCTATTGGTCGAGAAGGCACTTCCATAAGGGAGCCGTCAAAAATGGTCTTTTGAATGTCATTTTTACCTATCGTTTTATGGCTTTTTCTGGCGTAGTTCGACGTGCTGATTGCAACGGTACCATTGGATCGGGTGGATTTGATGTATTTTTCGACTCAGCCCAATTTGATGGAAAAAGCCGCTATTGGTCGAGAAGGCACTTCCATAAGGGAGCCATCAAAAATGGTCTTTTGAATGTCATTTTTACCTATCGATTTTATGGCTTTTTCTGGCGTAGTTTGACGTGCTGATTGCAACGGTACCATTGGATCGGGTGGATTTGATGTATTTTTCGACTAAGCCCAATTTGATGGAAAAAGCCGCTATTGGTCGAGAAGGCACTTCCATAAGGGAGCCATCAAAAATGGTCTTTTGAATGTCATTTTTACCTATCGATTTTATGGCTTTTTCTTGCGTAGTTTGACGTGCTGATTGCAACGGTACCATTGGATCGGGTGGATTTGATGTATTTTTTGACTCAGCCCAATTTGATGGAAAAAGCCGCTATTGGCTGAGAAGGCACTTCCATAAGGGAGCCATCAAAAATGGTCTTTTGAATGTCATTTTTACATATCGATTTTATGGCTTTTTCTGGCGTAGTTTGACGTGCTGATTGCTACGGTACCATTGGATCGGGTGGATTTGATGTATTTTTCGACTCAGCCCAATTTGATGGAAAAAGCCGCTATTGGTCGAAAAGGCACTTCCATAAGGGAGCCGTCAAAAATGGTCTTTTGAATGTCATTTTTACCTATCGATTTTATGGCTTTTTCTGGCGTAGTTCGACGTGCTGATTGCAACGGTACCATTGGATCGGGTGGATTTGATGTATTTATCGACTCAGCCCAATTTGATGGAAAAAGCCGCTATTGGTCGAGAAGGCACTTCCATAAGGGAGCCATCAAAAATGGTCTTTTGAATGTCATTTTTACCTATCGATTTTATGGCTTTTTCTGGCGTAGTTTGACGTGCTGATTGCAACGGTACCATTGGATCGGGTGGATTTGATGTATTTTTCGACTCAGCCCAATTTGATGGAAAAAGCCGCTATTGGTCGAGAAGGCACTTCCATAAGGGAGCCATCAAAAATGGTCTTTTGAATGTCATTTTTACCTATCGATTTTATGGCTTTTTCTGGCGTAGTTTGACGTGCTGATTGCAACGGTACCATTGGATCGGGTGGATTTGATGTATTTTTTGACTCAGCCCAATTTGATGGAAAAAGCCGCTATTGGCTGAGAAGGCACTTCCATAAGGGAGCCATCAAAAATGGTCTTTTGAATGTCATTTTTACATATCGATTTTATGGCTTTTTCTGGCGTAGTTTGACGTGCTGATTGCAACGGTACCATTGGATCGGGTGGATTTGATGTATTTTTCGACTCAGCCCAATTTGATGGAAAAAGCCGCTATTGGTCGAAAAGGCACTTCCATAAGGGAGCCGTCAAAAATGGTCTTTTGAATGTCATTTTTACCTATCGATTTTATGGCTTTTTCTGGCGTAGTTCGACGTGCTGATTGCAACGGTACCATTGGATCGGGTGGATTTGATGTATTTATCGACTCAGCCCAATTTGATGGAAAAAGCCGCTATTGGTCGAGAAGGCACTTCCATAAGGGAGCCATCAAAAATGGTCTTTTGAATGTCATTTTTACCTATCGATTTTATGGCTTTTTCTGGCGTAGTTTGACGTGCTGATTGCAACGGTACCATTGGATCGGGTGGATTTAATGTATTTTTCGACTCAGCCCAATTTGATGGAAAAAGCCGCTATTGGTCGAGAAGGCACTTCCATAAGGGAGCCATCAAAAATGGTGTTTTGAATGTCATTTTTACCTATCGATTTTATGGCTTTTTCTGGCGTAGTTTGACGTGCTGATTGCAACGGTACCATTGGATCGGGTGGATTTGATGTATTTTTCGACTCAGCCCAATTTGATGGAAAAAGCCGCTATTGGTCGAGAAGGCACTTCCATAAGGGAGCCATCAAAAATGGTCTTTTGAATGTCATTTTTACCTATCGATTTTATGGCTTTTTCTGGCGTAGTTTGACGTGCTGATTGCAACGGTACCATTGGATCGGGTGGATTTGATGTATTTTTCGACTCAGCCCAATTTGATGGAAAAAGCCGCTATTGGTCGAGAGGGCACTTCCATAAGGGAGCCATCAAAAATGGTCTTTTGAATGTCATTTTTACCTATCGATTTTATGGCTTTTTCTGGCGTATATTGACGTGCTGATTGCAACGGTACCATTGGATCGGGTGGATTTGATGTATTTTTCGACTCAGCCCAATTTGATGGAAAAAGCCGCTATTGGTCGAGAAGGCACTTCCATAAGGGAGCCATCAAAAATGGTCTTTTGAATGTCATTTTTACCTATCGATTTTATGGCTTTTTCTGGCGTAGTTTGACGTGCTGATTGCAACGGTACCATTGGATCGGGTGGATTTGATGTATTTTTCGACTCAGCCCAATTTGATGGAAAAAGCCGCTATTGGTCGAGAAGGCACTTCCATAAGGGAGCCATCAAAAATGGTCTTTTGAATGTCATTTTTACCTATCGATTTTATGGCTTTTTCTGGCGTAGTTTGACGTGCTGATTGCAACGGTACCATTGGATCGGGTGGATTTGATGTATTTTTCGACTCAGCCCAATTTGATGGAAAAAGCCGCTATTGGTCGAGAAGGCACTTCCATAAGGGAGCCATCAAAAATGGTCTTTTGAATGTCATTTTTACCTATCGATTTTATGGCTTTTTCTGGCGTAGTTTGACGTGCTGATTGCAACGGTACCATTGGATCGGGTGGATTTGATGTATTTTTTGACTCAGCCCAATTTGATGGAAGAAGCCGCTATTGGTCGAGAAGGCACTTCCATAAGGGAGCCATCAAAAATGGTGTTTTGAATGTCATTTTTACCTATCGATTTTATGGCTTTTTCTGGCGTAGTTTGACGTGCTGATTGCAACGGTACCAGTGGATCAGGTGGATTTGATGTATTTTTCGACTCAGCCCAATTTGATGGAAAAAACTGCTATTGGTCGAGAAGGCACTTCCATAAGGGAGCCATCAAAAATGGTCTTTTGAATGTCATTTTTACCTATCGATTTTATGGCTTTTTCTGGCGTAGTTTGACGTGCTGATTGCAACGGTACCATTGGATCGGGTGGATTTGATGTATTTTTCGACTCAGCCCAATTTGATGGAAAAAGCCGCTATTGGTCGAGAAGGCAGTTCCATAAGGGAGCCATCAAAAATGGTCTTTTGAATGTCATTTTTACCTATCGATTTTATGGCTTTTTCTGGCGTAGTTTGACGTGCTGATTGCAACGGTACCATTGGATCGGGTGGATTTGATGTATTTTTCGACTCAGCCCAATTTGATGGAAAAAGCCGCTATTGGTCGAGAAGGCACTTCCATAAGGGAGCCATCAAAAATGGTCTTTTGAATGTCATTTTTACCCATCGATTTTATGGCTTTTTCTGGCGTAGTTTGACGTGCTGATTGCAACGGTACCATTGGATCGGGTGGATTTGATGTATTTTTCGACTCAGCCCAATTTGATGGAAAAAGCCGCTATTGGTCGAGAAGGCACTTCCATAAGGGAGCCATCAAAAATGGTCTTTTGAATGTCATTTTTACCTATCGATTTTATGTTTTTTCCTGCGTAGTTTGACGTGCTGATTGCAACGGTACCATTGGATCGGGTGGATTTGATGTATTTTTCGACTCAGCCCAATTTGATGGAAAAAGCCGCTATTGGTCGAGAAGGCACTTCCATAAGGGAGCCATCAAAAATGGTATTTTAAATGTCATTTTTACCTATCGATTTTATGGCTTTTTCTGGCGTAGTTTGACGTGCTGATTGCAACGGTACCATTGGATCGGGTGGATTTGATGTATTTTTTGACTCAGCCCAATTTGATGAAAAAAAACGCTATTGGTCGAGAAGGCACTTCCATAAGGGAGCCATCAAAAATGGTCTTTTGAATGTCATTTTTACCTATCGATTTTATGGCTTTTTCTGGCGTAGTTTGACGTGCTAATTGCAACGGTACCATTGGATCGGGTGGATTTGATGTACTTTTCGACTCAGCCCAATTTGATGGAAAAAGCCGCTATTGGTCGAGAAGGCACTTCCATAAGGGAGCCATCAAAAATGGTCTTTTGAATGTCATTTTTACCTATCGATTTTATGGCTTTTTCTGGCGTAGTTTGACGTGCTGATTGCAACGGTACCATTGGATCGGGTGGATTTGATGTATTTTTTGACTCAGCCCAATTTGATGGAAAAAGCCGCTATTGGCCGAGAAGGCACTTCCATAAGGGAGCCATCAAAAATGGTCTTTTGAATGTCATTTTTACCTATCGATTTTATGGCTTTTTCTGGCGTAGTTTGACGTGCTGATTGCAACGGTACTATTGGATCGGGTGGATTTGATGTACTTTTCGACTCAGCTCAATTTGATGGAAAAAGCCACTATTGGTCGAGAAGGCACTTCCATAAGGGAGCCATCAAAAATGGTCTTTTGAATGTCATTTTTACCTATCGATTTTATGGCTTTTTCTGGCGTAGTTTGACGTGCTGATTGCAACGGTACCATTGGATCGGGTGGATTTGATGTATTTTTCGACTCAGCCCAATTTGATGGAAAAAGCCGCTATTGGTCGAGAAGGCACTTCCATAAGGGAGCCATCAAAAATGGTCTTTTGAATGTCATTTTTACCTATCGATTTTATGGCTTTTTCTGGCGTAGTTTGACGTGCTGATTGCAACGGTACTATTGGATCGGGTGGATTTGATGTATTTTTAGACTCAGCCCAATTTGATGGAAAAAGCCGCTATTGGTCGAGAAGGCACTTCCATAAGGGAGCCATCAAAAATGGTCTTTTGAATGTCATTTTTACCTATCGATTTTATGGCTTTTTCTGGCGTAGTTTGACGTGCTGATTGCAACGGTACCATTGGATCGGGTGGATTTGATGTATTTTTCGACTCAGCCCAATTTGATGGAAAAAGCCGCTATTGGTCGAGAAGGCACTTCCATAAGGGAGCCATCAAAAATGGTCTTTTGAATGCCATTTTTACCTATCGATTTTATGGCTTTTTCTGGCGTAGTTTGACGTGCTGATTGCAACGGTACCATTGGATCGGGTGGATTTGATGTATTTTTTGACTCAGCCCAATTTGATGGAAAAAGCCGCCATTGGTCGAGAAGGCACTTCCATAAGGGAGCCATCAAAAATGGTCTTTTTAATGTCATTTTTACCCATCGATTTTATGGCTTTTTCTGGCGTAGTTTGACGTGCTGATTGCAACGGTACCATTGGATCGGGTGGATTTGATGTATTTTTCGACTCAGCCCAATTTGATGGAAAAAGCCGCTATTGGTCGAGAAGGCACTTCCATAAGGGAGCCATCAAAAATGGTCTTTTGAATGTCATTTTTACCTATCGATTTTATGGCTTTTTCTGGCGTAGTTTGACGTGCTGATTGCAACGGTACGATTGGATCGGGTGGATTTGATGTACTTTTCGACTCAGCTCAATTTGATGGAAAAAGCCGCTATTGGTCGAGTAGGCACTTCCATAAGGGAGCCATCAAAAATGGTATCTTGAATGTCATTTTTACCTATCGATTTTATGGCTTTTTCTGGCGTAGTTTGACGTGCTGATTGCAACGGTACCATTGGATCGGGTGGATTTGATGTATTTTCCGACTCAGCCCAATTTGATGGAAAAAGCCGCTATTGGTCGAGAAGGCACTTCCATAAGGGAGCCATCAAAAATGGTCTTTTGAATGTCATTTTTACCCATCGATTTTATGGCTTTTTCTGGCGTAGTTTGACGTGCTGATTGCAACGGTACCATTGGATCGGGTGGATTTGATGTATTTTTCGACTCAGCCCAATTTGATGGAAAAAGCCGCTATTGGTCGAGAAGGCACTTCCATAAGGGAGCCATCAAAAATGGTCTTTTGAATGTCATTTTTACCTATCGATTTTATGGCTTTTTCTGGCGTAGTTTGACGTGCTGATTGCAACGGTACCATTGGATCGGGTGGATTTGATGTACTTTTCGACTCAGCTCAATTTGATGGAAAAAGCCGCTATTGGTCGAGAAGGCACTTCCATAAGGGAGCCATCAAAAATGGTCTTTTGAATGTCATTTTTACCTATCGATTTTATGGCTTTTTCTGGCGTTGTTTGACGTGCTGATTGCAACGGTACCATTGGATCGGGTGGATTTGATGTATTTTTCGACTCAGCCCAATTTGATGGAAAAAGCCGCTATTGGCCGAGAAGGCACTTCCATAAGGGAGCCATCAAAAATGGTCTTTTGAATGTCATTTTTACCTATCGATTTTATGGCTTTTTCTGGCGTAGTTTGACGTGCTGATTGCAACGGTACCATTGGATCGGGTGGATTTGATGTATTTTTCGACTCAGCCCAATTTGATGGAAAAAGCCGCTATTGGTCGAGAAGGCACTTCCATAAGGGAGCCATCAAAAATGGTCTTTTGAATGTCATTTTTACCTATCGATTTTATGGCTTTTTCTGGCGTAGTTTGACGTGCTGATTGCAACGGTACCATTGGATCGGGTGGATTTGATGTATTTTTCGACTCAGCCCAATTTGATGGAAAACGCTGCTATTGGTCGAGAAGGCACTTCCATAAGGGAGCCATCAAAAATGGTCTTTTGAATGTCATTTTTACCCATCGATTTTATGGCTTTTTCTGTCGTAGTTTGACGTGCTGATTGCAACGGTACCATTGGATCGGGTGGATTTGATGTATTTTTCGACTCAGCCCAATTTGATGGAAAAAGCCGCTATTGGTCGAGAAGGCACTTCCATAAGGGAGCCATCAAAAATGGTCTTTTGAATGTCATTTTTACCTATCGATTTTATGGCTTTTTCTGGCGTAGTTTGACGTGCTGATTGCAACGGTACCATTGGATCGGGTGGATTTGATGTACTTTTCGACTCAGCTCAATTTGATGGAAAAAGCCGCTATTGGTCGAGAAGGCACTTCCATAAGGGAGCCATCAAAAATGGTATCTTGAATGTCATTTTTACCTATCGATTTTATGGCTTTTTCTGGCGTAGTTTGACGTGCTGATTGCAACGGTACCATTGGATCGGGTGGATTTGATGTATTTTTCGACTCAGCCCAATTTGATGGAAAAAGCCGCTATTGGTCGAGAAGGCACTTCCATAAGGGAGCCATCAAAAATGGTCTTTTGAATGTCATTTTTACCCATCGATTTTATGGCTTTTTCTGGCGTAGTTTGACGTGCTGATTGCAACGGTACCATTGGATCGGGTGGATTTGATGTATTTTTCGACTCAGCCCAATTTGATGGAAAAAGCCGCTATTGGTCGAGAAGGCACTTCCATAAGGGAGCCATCAAAAATGGTCTTTTGAATGTCATTTTTACTTATCGATTTTATAGCTTTTTCTGGCGTAGTTTGACGTGCTGATTGCAACGGTACCATTGGATCGGGTGGATTTGATGTACTTTTCGACTCAGCTCAATTTGATGGAAAAAGCCGCTATTGGTCGAGAAGGCACTTCCATAAGGGAGCCATCAAAAATGGTCTTTTGAATGTCATTTTCACCTATCGATTTTATGGCTTTTTCTGGCGTTGTTTGACGTGCTGATTGCAACGGTACCATTGGATCGGATGGATTTGATGTATTTTTCGACTCAGCCCAATTTGATGGAAAAAGCCGCTATTGGCCGAGAAGGCACTTCCATAAGGGAGCCATCAAAAATGGTCTTTTGAATGTCATTTTTACCTATCGATTTTATGGCTTTTTCTGGCGTAGTTTGACGTGCTGATTGCAACGGTACCATTGGATCGGGTGGATTTGATGTATTTTTCGACTCAGCCCAATTTGATGGAAAAAGCCGCTATTGGTCGAGAAGGCACTTCCATAAGGGAGCCATCAAAAATGGTATCTTGAATGTCATTTTTACCTATCGATTTTATGGCTTTTTCTGGCGTAGTTTGACGTGCTGATTGCAACGGTACCATTGGATCGGGTGGATTTGATGTATTTTTCGACTCAGCCCAATTTGATGGAAAAAGCCGCTATTGGTCGAGAAGGCACTTCCATAAGGGAGCCATCAAAAATGGTCTTTTGAATGTCATTTTTACCTATCGATTTTATGGCTTTTTCTGGCGTAGTTTGACGTGCTGATTGCAACGGTACCATTGGATCGGGTGGATTTGATGTATTTTTTGACTAAGCCCAATTTGATGGAAAAAGCCGCTATTGGTCGAGAAGGCACTTCCATAAGGGAGCCATCAAAAATGGTCTTTTGAATGTCATTTTTACCTATCGATTTTATGGCTTTTTCTGGCGTAGTTTGACGTGCTGATTGCAACGGTACCATTGGATTGGGTGGATTTGATGTACTTTTCGACTCAGCTCAATTTGATGGAAAAAGCCGCTATTGGTCGAGAAGGCACTTACATAAGGGAGCCATCAAAAATGGTCTTTTGAATGTCATTTTTACCTATCGATTTTATGGCTTTTTCTAGCGTAGTTTGACGTGCTGATTGCAACGGTACCATTGGATCGGGTGGATTTGATGTATTTTTCGACTCAGCCCAATTTGATGGAAAAAGCCGCTATTGGCCGAGGAGGCACTTCCATAAGGGAGCCATCCAAAATGGTCTTTTGAATGTCATTTTTACCTATCGATTTTATGGCTTTTTCTGGCGTAGTTTGACGTGCTGATTGCAACGGTACCATTGGATCGGGTGGATTCGATGTATTTTTCGACTCAGCCCAATTTGATGGAAAAAGCCGCTATTGGTCGAGAGGGCACTTCCATAAGGTAGCCATCAAAAATGGTCTTTTGAATGTCATTTTTACCTATCGATTTTATGGCTTTTTCTGACGTAGTTTGACGTGCTGATTGCAACGGTACCATTGGATCGGGTGGATTTGATGTATTTTTCGACTCAGCCCAATTTGATGGAAAAAGCCGCTATTGGCCGAGAAGGCACTTCCATAAGGGAGCCATCAAAAATGGTCTTTTGAATGTCATTTTTACCTATCGATTTTATGGCTTTTTCTGGCGTAGTTACACGTGCTGATTGCAACGGTACCATTGGATCGGGTGGATTTGATGTATTTTTCGACTCAGCCCAATTTGATGGAAAAAGCCGTTATTGGCCGAGGAGGCACTTCCATAAGGGAGCCATCAAAAATGGTCTTTTGAATGTCATTTTTACCTATCGATTTTATGGCTTTTTCTGGCGTAGTTTGACGTGCTGATTGCAACGGTACCATTGGATCGGGTGGATTTGATGTATTTTTCGACTCAGCCCAATTTGATGGAAAAAGCCGCTATTGGTCGAGAGGGCACTTCCATAAGGTAGCCATCAAAAATGGTCTTTTGAATGTCATTTTTACCTATCGATTTTATGGCTTTTTCTGACGTAGTTTGACGTGCTGATTGCAACGGTACCATTGGATCGGGTGGATTTGATGTATTTTTCGACTCAGCCCAATTTGATGGAAAAAGCCGCTATTGGCCGAGAAGGCACTTCCATAAGGGAGCCATCAAAAATGGTCTTTTGAATGTCATTTTTACCTATCGATTTTATGGCTTTTTCTGGCGTAGTTTGACGTGCTGGTTGCAACGGTACCATTGGATCGGGTGGATTCGATGTATTTTTCGACTCAGCCCAATTTGATGGAAAAAGCTGCTATTGGTCGAGAAGGCACTTCCATAAGGGAGCCATCAAAAATGGTCTTTTGAATGTCATTTTTACCTATCGATTTTATGGCTTTTTCTGGCGTAGTTTGACGTGCTGATTGCAACGGTACCATTGGATCGGGTGGATTTGATGTATTTTTTGACTCAGCCCAATTTGATGGAAAAAGCCGCTATTGGTCGAGAAGGCACTTCCATAAGGGAGCCATCAAAAATGGTTTTTTGAATGTCATTTTTACCTATCGATTTTATGGCTTTTTCTGGCGTAGTTTGACGTGCTGATTGCAACGGTACCATTGGATCGGGTGGATTTGATGTACTTTTCGACTCAGCTCAATTTGATGGAAAAAGCCGCTATTGGTCGAGAAGGCACTTCCATAAGGGAGCCATCAAAAATGGTCTTTTGAATGTCATTTTTACCTATCGATTTTATGGCTTTTTCTGGCGTAGTTTGACGTGCTGATTGCAACGGTACCATTGGATCGGGTGGATTTGATGTATTTTTCGACTCAGCCCAATTTGATGGAAAAAGGCCGCTATTGGCCGAGGAAGCACTTCCATAAGGGAGCCATCATAAATGGTCTTTTGAATGTCATTTTTACCTATCGATTTTATGGCTTTTTCTGGCGTAGTTTGACGTGCTGATTGCAACGGTACCATTGGATCGGGTGGATTCGATGTATTTTTCGACTCAGCCCAATTTGATGGAAAAAGCCGCTATTGGTCGACAGGGCACTTCCATAAGGTAGCCATCAAAAATGGTCTTTTGAATGTCATTTTTACCTATCGATTTTATGGCTTTTTCTGACGTAGTTTGACGTGCTGATTGCAACGGTACCATTGGATCGGGTGGATTTGATGTATTTTTCGACTCAGCCCAATTTGATGGAAAAAGCCGCTATTGGTCGAGAAGGCACTTCCATAAGGGAGCCATCAAAAATGGTCTTTTGAATGTCATTTTTACCTATCGATTTTATGGCTTTTTCTGGCGTAGTTTGACGTGCTGATTGCAACGGTACCATTGGATCGGGTGGATTTGATGTATTTTTCGACTCAGCCCAATTTGATGGAAAAAGCCGCTATTGGTCGAGAAGGCACTTCCATAAGGGAGCCATCAAAAATGGTCTTTTGAATGTCATTTTTACCTATCGATTTTATGGCTTTTTCTGACGTAGTTTGACGTGCTGATTGCAACGGTACCATTGGATCGGGTGGATTTGATGTATTTTTCGACTCAGCCCAATTTGATGGAAAAAGCCGCTATTGGTCGAGAAGGCACTTCCATAAGGGAGCCATCAAAAATGGTCTTTTGAATGTCATTTTTACCTATCGATTTTATGGCTTTTTCTGGCGTAGTTTGACGTGCTGATTGCAACGGTACCATTGGATCGGGTGGATTTGATATATTTTTCGACTCAGCCCAATTTGATGGAAAAAGCCGCTATTGGTCGAGAAGGCACTTCCATAAGGGAGCCATCAAAAATGGTCTTTTGAATGTCATTTTTACCTATCGATTTTATGGCGTTTTCTGGCGTAGTTTGACGTGCTGATTGCAACGGTACCATTGGATCGGGTGGATTTGATGTATTTTTCGACTCAGCCCAATTTGATGGAAAAAGCCGCTATTGGTCGAGAAGGCACTTCCATAAGGGAGCCATCAAAAATGGTCTTTTGAATGTCATTTTTACCTATCGATTTTATGGCTTTTTCTGGCGTAGTTTGACGTGCTGATTGCAACGGTACCATTGGATCGGGTGGATTTGATGTATTTTTCGACTCAGCCCAATTTGATGGAAAAAGCCGCTATTGGTCGAAAAGGCACTTCCATAAGGGAGCCATCAAAAATGGTCTTTTGAATGTCATTTTTACCTATCGATTTTATGGCTTTTTCTGGCGTAGTTTGACGTGCTGATTGCAACGGTACCATTGGATCGTGTGGATTTGATGTATTTTTCGACTCAGCCCAATTTGATGGAAAAAGCCGCTATTGGTCGAGAAGGCACTTCCATAAGGGAGCCATCAAAAATGGTCTTTTGAATGTCATTTTTACCTATCGATTTTATGGCTTTTTCTGGCGTAGTTTGACGTGCTGATTGCAACGGTACCATTGGATCGGGTGGATTTGATGAATTTTTCGACTCAGCCCAATTTGATGGAAAAAGCCACTATTGGTCGAGAAGGCACTTCCATAAGGGAGCCATCAAAAATGGTCTTTTGAATGTCATTTTTACCTATCGATTTTATGGCTTTTTCTGGCGTAGTTTGACGTGCTGATTGCAACGGTACCATTGGATCAGGTGGATTTGATGTATTTTTCGACTCAGCCCAATTTGATGGAAAAAGCCGCTATTGGTCGAGAAGGCACTTCCATAAGGGAGCCATCAAAAATGGTCTTTTGAATGTCATTTTTACCTATCGATTTTATGGCTTTTTCTGGCGTAGTTTGACGTGCTGATTGCAACGGTACCATTGGATCGGGTGGATTTGATGTATTTTTCGACTCAGCCCAATTTGATGGAAAAAGCCGCTATTGGTCGAGAAGGCACTTCCATAAGGGAGCCATCAAAAATGGTCTTTTGAATGTCATTTTTACCTATCGATTTTATGGCTTTTTCTGGCGTAGTTTGACGTGCTGATTGCAACGGTACCATTGGATCGGGTGGATTTGATGTATTTTTCAACTCAGCCCAATTTGATGGAAAAAGCCGCTATTGGTCGAGAAGGCACTTCCATAAGGGAGCCATCAAAAATGGTCCTTTGAATGTCATTTTTACCTATCGATTTTATGGCTTTTTCTGGCGTAGTTTGACGTGCTGATTGCAACGGTACCATTGGATCGGGTGGATTTGATGTATTTTTCGACTCAGCCAAATTTGATGGGAAAACTCATTATTGACCAAAAATGCATTTCTACCGCACACATCAGTAAGCCGTCAAAAATGGTCTTTTGAATGTCATTTTTACCTATCGATTTTATGGCTTTTTCTGGCGTAGTTTGACGTGCTGATTGCAACGATACCATTGGATCGGGTGGATTTGATGTATTTTTCGACTCAGCCCAAATTAATGGAAAAAGCCGCTATTGGTCGAGAAGGCACTTCCATAAGGGAGCCATCAAAAATGGTCTTTTGAATGTCATTTTTACCTATCGATTTTATGGCTTTTTCTGGCGTAGTTTGACGTGCTGATTGCAACGGTACCATTGGATCGGGTGGATTTGATGTATTTTTCGACTCAGCCCAATTTGATGGAAAAAGCCGCTATTGGTCGAGAAGGCACTTCCATAAGGGAGCCATCAAAAATGGTCTTTTGAATGTCATTTTTACCTATCGATTTTATGGCTTTTTCTGGCGTAGTTTGACGTGCTGATTGCAACGGTACCATTGGATCGGGTGGATTTGATGTATTTTTCGACTCAGCCCAATTTGATGGAAAAAGCCGCTATTGGTCGAGAAGGCACTTCCATAAGGGAGCCATCAAAAATGGTCTTTTGAATGTCATTTTTACCTATCGATTTTATGGCTTTTTCTGGCGTAGTTTGACGTGCTGATTGCAACGGTACCATTGGATCGGGTGGATTTGATGTATTTTTCGACTCAGCCCAATTTGATGGAAAAAGCCGCTATTGGTCGAGAAGGCACTTCCATAAGGGAGCCATCAAAAATGGTCTTTTGAATGTCATTTTTACCTATCGATTTTATGGCTTTTTCTGGCGTAGTTTGACGTGCTGATTGCAACGGTACCATTGGATCGGGTGGATTTGATGTATTTTTCGACTCAGCCCAATTTGATGGAAAAAGCCGCTATTGGTCGAGAAGGCACTTCCATAAGGGAGCCATCAAAAATGGTCTTTTGAATGTCATTTTTACCTATCGATTTTATGGCTTTTTCTGGCGTAGTTTGACGTGCTGATTGCAACGGTACCATTGGATCGGGTGGATTTGATGTATTTTTCGACTCAGCCCAATTTGATGGAAAAAGCCGCTATTGGTCGAGAAGGCACTTCCATAAGGGAGCCATCAAAAATGGTCTTTTGAATGTCATTTTTACCTATCGATTTTATGGCTTTTTCTGGCGTAGTTTGACGTGCTGATTGCAACGGTACCATTGGATCGGGTGGATTTGATGTATTTTTCGACTCAGCCCAATTTGATGGAAAAAGCCGCTATTGGTCGAGAAGGCACTTCCATAAGGGAGCCATCAAAAATGGTCTTTTGAATGTCATTTTTACCTATCGATTTTATGGCTTTTTCTGGCGTAGTTTGACGTGCTGATTGCAACGGTACCATTGGATCGGGTGGATTTGATGTATTTTTCGACTCAGCCCAATTTGATGGAAAAAGCCGCTATTGGTCGAGAAGGCACTTCCATAAGGGAGCCATCAAAAATGGTCTTTTGAATGTCATTTTTACCTATCGATTTTATGGCTTTTTCTGGCGTAGTTTGACGTGCTGATTGCAACGGTACCATTGGATCGGGTGGATTTGATGTATTTTTCGACTCAGCCCAATTTGATGGAAAAAGTCAATATTGACCAAAAATGCATTTCTACCGCACACATCAGTAAGCCGTCAAAAATGGTCATTTGAATGTCATTTTTACCTATCGATTTTATGGCTTTTTCTGGCGTAGTTTGACGTGCTGATTGCAACGGTACCATTGGATCGGGTGGATTTGATGTATTTTTCGACTCAGCCCAATTTGATGGAAAAAGCCGCTATTGGTCGAGAAGGTACTTCCATAAGGGAGCCATCAAAAATGGTCTTTTGAATGTCATTTTTACCTATCGATTTTATGGTTTTTTCTGGCGTAGTTTGACGTGCTGATTGCAACGGTACCATTGGATCGGGTGGATTTGATGTATTTTTCGACTCAGCCCAATTTGATGGAAAAAGCCGCTATTGGTCGAGAAGGCACTTCCATAAGGGAGCCATCAAAAATGGTCTTTTGAATGTCATTTTTACCTATCGATTTTATGGCTTTTTCTGGCGTAGTTTGACGTGCTGATTGCAACGGTACCATTGGATCGGGTGGATTTGATGTATTTTTCGACTCAGCCCAATTTGATGGAAAAAGTCAATATATACCAAAAATGCATTTCTACCGCACACATCAGTAAGCTGTCAAAAATGGTCTTTTGAATGTCATTTTTACCTATCGATTTTATGGCTTTTTCTGGCGTAGTTTGACGTGCTGATTGCAACGGTACCATTGGATCGGAAGGATTCGATGTATTTTTCGACTCAGCCCAATTTGATGGAAAAAGCCGCTATTGGTCGAGAAGGCACTTCCATAAGGGAGCCATCCAAAATGGTCTTTTGAATGTCATTTTTACCTATCGATTTTATGGCTTTTTCTGGCGTAGTTTGACGTGCTGATTGCAACGGTACCATTGGATCGGGTGGATTTGATGTATTTTTCGACTCAGCCCAATTTGATGGAAAAAGCCGCTATTGGTCGAGAAGGCACTTCCATAAGGGAGCCATCAAAAATGGTCTTTTGAATTTCATTTTTACCTATCGATTTTATGGCTTTTTCTGGCGTAGTTTGACGTGCTGATTGCAACTGTACCATTGGATCGGGTGGATTTGTTGTATTTTTCGACTCAGCCCAATTTGATGGAAAAAGCCGCTATTGGTCGAGAAGGCACTTCCATAAGGGAGCCATCAAAAATGGTCTTTTGAATGTCATTTTTACCTATCGATTTTATGGCTTTTTCTGGCGTAGTTTGACGTGCTGATTGCAACGGTACCATTGGATCGGGTGGATTTGATGTATTTTTCGACTCAGCCCAATTTGATGGAAAAAGTCAATATTGACCGAAAATGCATTTCTACTGCACACATCAGTAAGCCGTCGAAAATGGTCTTTTGAATGTTATTTTTACCTATCGATTTTATGGCTTTTTCTGGCGTAGTTTGACGTGCTGATTGCAACGGTACCATTGGATCGGGTGGATTTGATGTATTTTTCGACTCAGCCCAATTTGATGGAAAAAGCCGCTATTGGTCGAGAAGGCACTTCCATAAGGGAGCCATCAAAAATGGTCTTTTGAATGTCATTTTTACCTATCGATTTTATGGCTTTTTCTGGCGTAGTTTGACGTGCTGATTGCAACGGTACCATTGGATCGGGTGGATTTGATGTATTTTTCGACTCAGCCCAATTTGATGGAAAAAGCCGCTATTGGTCGAGAAGGCACTTCCATAAGGGAGCCATCAAAAATGGTCTTTTGAATGTCATTTTTACCTATCGATTTTATGGCTTTTTCTGGCGTAGTTTGACGTGCTGATTGCAACGGTACCATTGGATCGGGTGGATTTGATGTATTTTTCGACTCAGCCCAATTTGATGGGAAAAGCCGCTATTGGTCGAGAAGGCACTTCCATAAGGGAGCCATCAAAAATGGTCTTTTGAATGTCATTTTTACCTATCGATTTTATGGCTTTTTCTGGCGTAGTTTGACGTGCTGATTGCAACGGTACCATTGGATCGGGTGGATTTGATGTATTTTTCGACTCAGCCCAATTTGATGGAAAAAGCCGCTATTGGTCGAGAAGGCACTTCCATAAGGGAGCCATCCAAAATGGTCTTTTGAATGTCATTTTTACCTATCGATTTTATGGCTTTTTCTGGCGTAGTTTGACGTGCTGATTGCAACGGTACCATTGGATCGGGTGGATTTGATGTATTTTTCGACTCAGCCCAATTTGATGGAAAAAGCTGCTATTGGTCGAGAAGGCACTTCCATAAGGGAGCCATCCAAAATGGTCTTTTGAATGTCATTTTTACCTATCGATTTTATGGCTTTTTCTGGCGTAGTTTGACGTGCTGATTGCAACGGTACCATTGGATCGGGCGGATTTGTTGTATTTTTCGACTCAGCCCAATTTGATGGAAAAAGCCGCTATTGGTCGAGAAGGCACTTCCATAAGGGAGCCATCAAAAATGGTCTTTTGAATGTCATTTTTACCTATCGATTTTATGGCTTTTTCTGGCGTAGTTTGACGTGCTGATTGCAACAGTACCATTGGATCGGGTGGATTTGATGTATTTTTCGACTCAGCCCAATTTGATGGAAAAAGTCAATATTGACCGAAAATGCATTTCTACCGCACACATCAGTAAGCCGTCAAAAATGGTCATTCGAATGTCATTTTTACCTATCGATTTTATGGCTTTTTCTGGCGTAGTTTGACGTGCTGATTGCAACGGTACCATTGGATCGGGTGGATTTGATGTATTTTTCGACTCAGCCCAATTTGATGGAAAAAGCCGCTATTGGTCGAGAAGGCACTTCCATAAGGGAGCCATCAAAAATGGTCTTTTGAATTTCATTTTTACTTATCGATTTTATGGCTTTTTCTGGCGTAGTTTGACGTGCTGATTGCAACTGTACCATTGGATCGGGTGGATTTGATGTATTTTTCGACTCAGCCCAATTTGATGGAAAAAGCCGCTATTGGTCGAGAAGGCACTTCCATAAGGGAGCCATCAAAAATGGTCTTTTGAATGTCATTTTTACCTATCGATTTTATGGCTTTTTCTGGCGTAGTTTGACGTGCTGATTGCAACGGTACCATTGGATCGGGTGGATTTGATGTATTTTTCGACTCAGCCCAATTTGATGGAAAAAGCCGCTATTGGTCGAGAAGGCACTTCCATAAGGGAGCCATCAAAAATGGTCTTTTGAATGTCATTTTTACCTATCGATTTTATGGCTTTTTCTGGCGTAGTTTGACGTGCTGATTGCAACGGTACCATTGGATCGGGTGGATTTGATGTATTTTTCGACTCAGCCCAATTTGATGGAAAAAGCCGCTATTGGTCGAGAAGGCACTTCCATAAGGGAGCCATCAAAAATGGTCTTTTGAATGTCATTTTTACCTATCGTTTTTATGGCTTTTTCTGGCGTAGTTTGACGTGCTGATTGCAACGGTACCATTGGATCGGGTGGATTTGATGTATTTTTCGACTCAGCCCAATTTGATGGAAAAAGTCGCTATTGGTCGAGAAGGCACTTCCATAAGGGAGCCATCAAAAATGGTCTTTTGAATGTCATTTTTACCTATCGATTTTATGGCTTTTTCTGGCGTAGTTTGACGTGCTGATTGCAACGGTACCATTGGATCGGGTGGATTTGATGTATTTTTCGACTAAGCCCAATTTGATGGAAAAAGCCGCTATTGGTCGAGAAGGCACTTCCATAAGGGAGCCATCAAAAATGGTCTTTTGAATGTCATTTTTACCTATCGATTTTATGGCTTTTTCTGGCGTAGTTTGACGTGCTGATTGCAACGGTACCATTGTATCGGGTGGATTTGATGTATTTTTCGACTCAGCCCAATTTGATGGAAAAAGCCGCTATTGGTTGAGAAGGCACTTCCATAAGGGAGCCATCAAAAATGGTCTTTTGAATGTCATTTTTACCAATCGATTTTATGGCTTTTTCTGGCGTAGTTTGACGTGCTGATTGCAACAGTACCATTGGATCGGGTGGATTTGATGTATTTTTCGACTCAGCCCAATTTGATGGAAAAAGTCAATATTGACCAAAAATGCATTTCTACTGCACACATCAGTAAGCCGTCAAAAATGGTCTTTTGAATGTCATTTTTACCTATCGATTTTATGGCTTTTTCTGGCGTAGTTTGACGTGCTGATTGCAACGGTACCATTGGATCGGGTGGATTTGATGTATTTTTCGACTCAGCCCAATTTGATGGAAAAAGCCGCCATTGGTCGAGAAGGCACTTCCATAAGGGAGCCATCAAAAATGGTCTTTTGAATGTCATTTTTACCTATCGATTTTATGGCTTTTTCTGGCGTAGTTTGACGTGCTGATTGCAATGGTACCATTGGATCGGGTGGATTTGATGTATTTTCGACTCAGCCCAATTTGATGGAAAAAGCCGCTATTGGTCGAGAAGGCACTTCCATAAGGGAGCCATCAAAAATGGTCTTTTGAATGTCATTTTTACCTATCGATTTTATGGCTTTTTCTGGCGTATTTTGACGTGCTGATTGCAACTGTACCATTGGATCGGGTGGATTTGATGTATTTTTCGACTCAGCCCAATTTGATGGAAAAAGCCGCTATTGGTCGAGGAGGCACTTCCATAAGGGAGCCATCAAAAATGGTCTTTTGAATGTCATTTTTACCTATCGATTTTATGGCTTTTTCTGGCGTAGTTTGACGTGCTGATTGCAACGGTACCATTGGATCGGGTGGATTTGATGTATTTTTCGACTCAGCCCAATTTGATGGAAAAAGCCGCTATTGGTCGAGAAGGCACTTCCATAAGGGAGCCATCAAAAATGGTCTTTTGAATGTCATTTTTACCTATCGATTTTATGGCTTTTTCTGGCGTAGTTTGACGTGCTGATTGCAACGGTACCATTGGATCGGGTGGATTTGATGTATTTTTCGACTCAGCCCAATTTGATGGAAAAAGCCGCTATTGGTCGAGAAGGCACTTCCATAAGGGAGCCATCAAAAATGGTCTTTTGAATGTCATTTTTACCTATCGTTTTTATGGCTTTTTCTGGCGTAGTTTGACGTGCTGATTGCAACGGTACCATTGGATCGGGTGGATTTGATGTATTTTTCGACTCAGCCCAATTTGATGGAAAAAGCCGCTATTGGTCGAGAAGGCACTTCCATAAGGGAGCCATCAAAAATGGTCTTTTGAATGTCATTTTTACCTATCGATTTTATGGCTTTTTCTGGCGTAGTTTGACGTGCTGATTGCAACGGTACCATTGGATCGGGTGGATTTGATGTATTTTTCGACTCAGCCCAATTTGATGGAAAAAGTCAATATTGACCAAAAATGCATTTCTACCGCACACATCAGTAAGCCGTCAAAAATGGTCTTTTGAATGTCATTTTTACCAATCGATTTTATGGCTTTTTCTGGCGTAGTTTGACGTGCTGATTGCAACGGTACCATTGGATCGGGTGGATTTGATGTATTTTCCGACTCAGCCCAATTTGATGGAAAAAGCCGCTATTGGTCGAGAAGGCACTTCCATAAGGGAGCCATCAAAAATGGTCTTTTGAATGTCATTTTTACCTATCGATTTTATGGCTTTTTCTGGCGTAGTTTGACGTGCTGATTGCAACGGTACCATTGGATCGGGTGGATTTGATGTATTTTTCGACTCAGCCCAATTTGATGGAAAAAGCCGCTATTGGTCGAGAAGGCACTTCCATAAGGGAGCCATCAAAAATGGTCTTTTGAATGTCATTTTTACCTATCGATTTTATGGCTTTTTCTGGCGTAGTTTGACGTGCTGATTGCAACGGTACCATTGGATCGGGTGGATTTGATGTATTTTTCGACTCAGCCCAATTTGATGGAAAAAGTCAATATTGACCAAAAATGCATTTCTACTGCACACATCAGTAAGCCGTCAAAAATGGTCTTTTGAATGTCATTTTTACCTATCGATTTTATGGCTTTTTCTGGCGTAGTTTGACGTGCTGATTGCAACGGTACCATTGGATCGGGTGGATTTGATGTATTTTTCGACTCAGCCCAATTTGATGGAAAAAGCCGCTATTGGTCGAGAAGGCACTTCCATAAGGGAGCCATCAAAAATGGTCTTTTGAATGTCATTTTTACCTATCGATTTTATGGCTTTTTCTGGCGTAGTTTGACGTGCTGATTGCAACGGTACCATTGGATCGGGTGGATTTGATGTATTTTTCGACTCAGCCCAATTTGATGGAAAAAGCCGCTATTGGTCGAGAAGGCACTTCCATAAGGGAGCCATCAAAAATGGTCTTTTGAATGTCATTTTTACCTATCGATTTTATGGCTTTTTCTGGCGTAGTTTGACGTGCTGATTGCAACGGTACCATTGGATCGGGTGGATTTGATGTATTTTTTGACTCAGCCCAATTTGATGGAAAAAGCCGCTATTGGTCGAGAAGGCACGTCCATAAGGGAGCCATCAAAAATGGTCTTTTGAATGTCATTTTTACCTATCGATTTTATGGCTTTTTCTGGCGTAGTTTGACGTGCTGATTGCAACGGTACCATTGGATTGGGTGGATTTGATGTACTTTTCGACTCAGCTCAATTTGATGGAAAAAGCCGCTATTGGTCGAGAAGGCACTTCCATAAGGGAGCCATCAAAAATGGTCTTTTGAATGTCATTTTTACCTATCGATTTTATGGCTTTTTCTGGCGTAGTTTGACGTGCTGATTGCAACGGTACCATTGGATCGGGTGGATTTGATGTATTTTTCGACTCAGCCCAATTTGATGGAAAAAGCTGCTATTGGCCGAGGAGGCACTTCCATAAGGGAGCCATCAAAAATGGTCTTTTGAATGTCATTTTTACCTATCGATTTTATGGCTTTTTCTGGCGTAGTTTGACGTGCTGATTGCAACGGTACCATTGGATCGGGTGGATTTGATGTATTTTTCGACTAAGCCCAATTTGATGGAAAAAGCCGCTATTGGTCGAGAAGGCACTTCCATAAGGGAGCCATCAAAAATGGTCTTTTGAATGTCATTTTTACCTATCGATTTTATGGCTTTTTCTGGCGTAGTTTGACGTGCTGATTGCAACGGTACCATTGTATCGGGTGGATTTGATGTATTTTTCGACTCAGCCCAATTTGATGGAAAAAGCCGCTATTGGTTGAGAAGGCACTTCCATAAGGGAGCCATCAAAAATGGTCTTTTGAATGTCATTTTTACCAATCGATTTTATGGCTTTTTCTGGCGTAGTTTGACGTGCTGATTGCAACAGTACCATTGGATCGGGTGGATTTGATGTATTTTTCGACTCAGCCCAATTTGATGGAAAAAGTCAATATTGACCAAAAATGCATTTCTACTGCACACATCAGTAAGCCGTCAAAAATGGTCTTTTGAATGTCATTTTTACCTATCGATTTTATGGCTTTTTCTGGCGTAGTTTGACGTGCTGATTGCAACGGTACCATTGGATCGGGTGGATTTGATGTATTTTTCGACTCAGCCCAATTTGATGGAAAAAGCCGCTATTGGTCGAGAAGGCACTTCCATAAGGGAGCCATCAAAAATGGTCTTTTGAATGTCATTTTTACCTATCGATTTTATGGCTTTTTCTGGCGTAGTTTGACGTGCTGATTGCAACGGTACCATTGGATCGGGTGGATTTGATGTATTTTCGACTCAGCCCAATTTGATGGAAAAAGCCGCTATTGGTCGAGAAGGCACTTCCATAAGGGAGCCATCAAAAATGGTCTTTTGAATGTCATTTTTACCTATCGATTTTATGGCTTTTTCTGGCGTATTTTGACGTGCTGATTGCAACTGTACCATTGGATCGGGTGGATTTGATGTATTTTTCGACTCAGCCCAATTTGATGGAAAAAGCCGCTATTGGTCGAGGAGGCACTTCCATAAGGGAGCCATCAAAAATGGTCTTTTGAATGTCATTTTTACCTATCGATTTTATGGCTTTTTCTGGCGTAGTTTGACGTGCTGATTGCAACGGTACCATTGGATCGGGTGGATTTGATGTATTTTTCGACTCAGCCCAATTTGATGGAAAAAGCCGCTATTGGTTGAGAAGGCACTTCCATAAGGGAGCCATCAAAAATGGTCTTTTGAATGTCATTTTTACCAATCGATTTTATGGCTTTTTCTGGCGTAGTTTGACGTGCTGATTGCAACAGTACCATTGGATCGGGTGGATTTGATGTATTTTTCGACTCAGCCCAATTTGATGGAAAAAGTCAATATTGACCAAAAATGCATTTCTACTGCACACATCAGTAAGCCGTCAAAAATGGTCTTTTGAATGTCATTTTTACCTATCGATTTTATGGCTTTTTCTGGCGTAGTTTGACGTGCTGATTGCAACGGTACCATTGGATCGGGTGGATTTGATGTATTTTTCGACTCAGCCCAATTTGATGGAAAAAGCCGCTATTGGTCGAGAAGGCACTTCCATAAGGGAGCCATCAAAAATGGTCTTTTGAATGTCATTTTTACCTATCGATTTTATGGCTTTTTCTGGCGTAGTTTGACGTGCTGATTGCAACGGTACCATTGGATCGGGTGGATTTGATGTATTTTCGACTCAGCCCAATTTGATGGAAAAAGCCGCTATTGGTCGAGAAGGCACTTCCATAAGGGAGCCATCAAAAATGGTCTTTTGAATGTCATTTTTACCTATCGATTTTATGGCTTTTTCTGGCGTAGTTTGACGTGCTGATTGCAACGGTACCATTGGATCGGGTGGATTTGATGTATTTTTCGACTCAGCCCAATTTGATGGAAAAAGCCGCTATTGGTCGAGAAGGCACTTCCATAAGGGAGCCATCAAAAATGGTCTTTTGAATGTCATTTTTACCTATCGATTTTATGGCTTTTTCTGGCGTAGTTTGACGTGCTGATTGCAACGGTACCATTGGATCGGGTGGATTTGATGTATTTTTCGACTCAGCCCAATTTGATGGAAAAAGCCGCTATTGGTCGAGAAGGCACTTCCATAAGGGAGCCATCAAAAATGGTCTTTTGAATGTCATTTTTACCTATCGTTTTTATGGCTTTTTCTGGCGTAGTTTGACGTGCTGATTGCAACGGTACCATTGGATCGGGTGGATTTGATGTATTTTTCGACTCAGCCCAATTTGATGGAAAAAGCCGCTATTGGTCGAGAAGGCACTTCCATAAGGGAGCCATCAAAAATGGTCTTTTGAATGTCATTTTTACCTATCGATTTTATGGCTTTTTCTGGCGTAGTTTGACGTGCTGATTGCAACGGTACCATTGGATCGGGTGGATTTGATGTATTTTTCGACTCAGCCCAATTTGATGGAAAAAGTCAATATTGACCAAAAATGCATTTCTACCGCACACATCAGTAAGCCGTCAAAAATGGTCTTTTGAATGTCATTTTTACCAATCGATTTTATGGCTTTTTCTGGCGTAGTTTGACGTGCTGATTGCAACGGTACCATTGGATCGGGTGGATTTGATGTATTTTCCGACTCAGCCCAATTTGATGGAAAACGCCGCTATTGGTCGAGAAGGCACTTCCATAAGGGAGCCATCAAAAATGGTCTTTTGAATGTCATTTTTACCTATCGATTTTATGGCTTTTTCTGGCGTAGTTTGACGTGCTGATTGCAACGGTACCATTGGATCGGGTGGATTTGATGTATTTTTCGACTCAGCCCAATTTGATGGAAAAAGCCGCTATTGGTCGAGAAGGCACTTCCATAAGGGAGCCATCAAAAATGGTCTTTTGAATGTCATTTTTACCTATCGATTTTATGGCTTTTTCTGGCGTAGTTTGACGTGCTGATTGCAACGGTACCATTGGATCGGGTGGATTTGATGTATTTTTCGACTCAGCCCAATTTGATGGAAAAAGTCAATATTGACCAAAAATGCATTTCTACTGCACACATCAGTAAGCCGTCAAAAATGGTCTTTTGAATGTCATTTTTACCTATCGATTTTATGGCTTTTTCTGGCGTAGTTTGACGTGCTGATTGCAACGGTACCATTGGATCGGGTGGATTTGATGTATTTTTCGACTCAGCCCAATTTGATGGAAAAAGCCGCTATTGGTCGAGAAGGCACTTCCATAAGGGAGCCATCAAAAATGGTCTTTTGAATGTCATTTTTACCTATCGATTTTATGGCTTTTTCTGGCGTAGTTTGACGTGCTGATTGCAACGGTACCATTGGATCGGGTGGATTTGATGTATTTTTCGACTCAGCCCAATTTGATGGAAAAAGCCGCTATTGGTCGAGAAGGCACTTCCATAAGGGAGCCATCAAAAATGGTCTTTTGAATGTCATTTTTACCTATCGATTTTATGGCTTTTTCTGGCGTAGTTTGACGTGCTGATTGCAACGGTACCATTGGATCGGGTGGATTTGATGTATTTTTTGACTCAGCCCAATTTGATGGAAAAAGCCGCTATTGGTCGAGAAGGCACGTCCATAAGGGAGCCATCAAAAATGGTCTTTTGAATGTCATTTTTACCTATCGATTTTATGGCTTTTTCTGGCGTAGTTTGACGTGCTGATTGCAACGGTACCATTGGATTGGGTGGATTTGATGTACTTTTCGACTCAGCTCAATTTGATGGAAAAAGCCGCTATTGGTCGAGAAGGCACTTCCATAAGGGAGCCATCAAAAATGGTCTTTTGAATGTCATTTTTACCTATCGATTTTATGGCTTTTTCTGGCGTAGTTTGACGTGCTGATTGCAACGGTACCATTGGATCGGGTGGATTTGATGTATTTTTCGACTCAGCCCAATTTGATGGAAAAAGCTGCTATTGGCCGAGGAGGCACTTCCATAAGGGAGCCATCAAAAATGGTCTTTTGAATGTCATTTTTACCTATCGATTTTATGGCTTTTTCTGGCGTAGTTTGACGTGCTGATTGCAACGGTACCATTGGATCGGGTGGATTCGATGTATTTTTCGACTCAGCCCAATTTGATGGAAAAAGCCGCTATTGGTCGAGAGGGCACTTCCATAAGGTAGCCATCAAAAATGGTCTTTTGAATGTCATTTTTACCTATCGATTTTATGGCTTTTTCTGACGTAGTTTGACGTGCTGATTGCAACGGTACCATTGGATCGGGTGGATTTGATGTATTTTTCGACTCAGCCCAATTTGATGGAAAAAGCCGCTATTGGCCGAGAAGGCACTTCCATAAGGGAGCCATCAAAAATGGTCTTTTGAATGTCATTTTTACCTATCGATTTTATGGCTTTTTCTGGCGTAGTTTGACGTGCTGATTGCAACGGTACCATTGGATCGGGTGGATTTGATGTATTTTTCGACTCAGCCCAATTTGATGGAAAAAGCCGCTATTGGCCGAGGAGGCACTTCCATAAGGGAGCCATCAAAAATGGTCTTTTGAATGTCATTTTTACCTATCGATTTTATGGCTTTTTCTGGCGTAGTTTGACGTGCTGATTGCAACGGTACCATTGGATCGGGTGGATTCGATGTATTTTTCGACTCAGCCCAATTTGATGGAAAAAGCCGCTATTGGTCGAGAGGGCACTTCCATAAGGTAGCCATCAAAAATGGTCTTTTGAATGTCATTTTTACCTATCGATTTTATGGCTTTTTCTGACGTAGTTTGACGTGCTGATTGCAACGGTACCATTGGATCGGGTGGATTTGATGTATTTTTCGACTCAGCCCAATTTGATGGAAAAAGCCGCTATTGGCCGAGAAGGCACTTCCATAAGGGAGCCATCAAAAATGGTCTTTTGAATGTCATTTTTACCTATCGATTTTATGGCTTTTTCTGGCGTAGTTTGACGTGCTGGTTGCAACGGTACCATTGGATCGGGTGGATTCGATGTATTTTTCGACTCAGCCCAATTTGATGGAAAAAGCTGCTATTGGTCGAGAAGGCACTTCCATAAGGGAGCCATCAAAAATGGTCTTTTGAATGTCATTTTTACCTATCGATTTTATGGCTTTTTCTGGCGTAGTTTGACGTGCTGATTGCAACGGTACCATTGGATCGGGTGGATTTGATGTATTTTTCGACTCAGCCCAATTTGATGGAAAAAGCCGCTATTGGTCGAGAAGGCACTTCCATAAGGGAGCCATCAAAAATGGTCTTTTGAATGTCATTTTTACCTATCGATTTTATGGCTTTTTCTGGCGTAGTTTGACGTGCTGATTGCAACGGTACCATTGGATCGGGTGGATTTGATGTATTTTTTGACTCAGCCCAATTTGATGGAAAAAGCCGCTATTGGTCGAGAAGGCACTTCCATAAGGGAGCCATCAAAAATGGTCTTTTGAATGTCATTTTTACCTATCGATTTTATGGCTTTTTCTGGCGTAGTTTGACGTGCTGATTGCAACGGTACCATTGGATCGGGTGGATTTGATGTACTTTTCGACTCAGCTCAATTTGATGGAAAAAGCCGCTATTGGTCGAGAAGGCACTTCCATAAGGGAGCCATCAAAAATGGTCTTTTGAATGTCATTTTTACCTATCGATTTTATGGCTTTTTCTGGCGTAGTTTGACGTGCTGATTGCAACGGTACCATTGGATCGGGTGGATTTGATGTATTTTTCGACTCAGCCCAATTTGATGGAAAAAGGCCGCTATTGGCCGAGGAAGCACTTCCATAAGGGAGCCATCATAAATGGTCTTTTGAATGTCATTTTTACCTATCGATTTTATGGCTTTTTCTGGCGTAGTTTGACGTGCTGATTGCAACGGTACCATTGGATCGGGTGGATTCGATGTATTTTTCGACTCAGCCCAATTTGATGGAAAAAGCCGCTATTGGTCGAGAGGGCACTTCCATAAGGTAGCCATCAAAAATGGTCTTTTGAATGTCATTTTTACCTATCGATTTTATGGCTTTTTCTGACGTAGTTTGACGTGCTGATTGCAACGGTACCATTGGATCGGGTGGATTTGATGTATTTTTCGACTCAGCCCAATTTGATGGAAAAAGCCGCTATTGGTCGAGAAGGCACTTCCATAAGGGAGCCATCAAAAATGGTCTTTTGAATGTCATTTTTACCTATCGATTTTATGGCTTTTTCTGGCGTAGTTTGACGTGCTGATTGCAACGGTACCATTGGATCGGGTGGATTTGATGTATTTTTCGACTCAGCCCAATTTGATGGAAAAAGCCGCTATTGGTCGAGAGGGCACTTCCATAAGGGAGCCATCAAAAATGGTCTTTTTTAATGTCATTTTTACCTATCGATTTTATGGCTTTTTCTGGCGTAGTTTGACGTGCTGATTGCAACGGTACCATTGGATCGGGTGGATTTGATATATTTTTCGACTCAGCCCAATTTGATGGAAAAAGCCGCTATTGGTCGAGAAGGCACTTCCATAAGGGAGCCATCAAAAATGGTCTTTTGAATGTCATTTTTACCTATCGATTTTATGGCGTTTTCTGGCGTAGTTTGACGTGCTGATTGCAACGGTACCATTGGATCGGGTGGATTTGATGTATTTTTCGACTCAGCCCAATTTGATGGAAAAAGCCGCTATTGGTCGAGAAGGCACTTCCATAAGGGAGCCATCAAAAATGGTCTTTTGAATGTCATTTTTACCTATCGATTTTATGGCTTTTTCTGGCGTAGTTTGACGTGCTGATTGCAACGGTACCATTGGATCGGGTGGATTTGATGAATTTTTCGACTCAGCCCAATTTGATGGAAAAAGCCACTATTGGTCGAGAAGGCACTTCCATAAGGGAGCCATCAAAAATGGTCTTTTGAATGTCATTTTTACCTATCGATTTTATGGCTTTTTCTGACGTAGTTTGACGTGCTGATTGCAACGGTACCATTGGATCAGGTGGATTTGATGTATTTTTCGACTCAGCCCAATTTGATGGAAAAAGCCGCTATTGGTCGAGAAGGCACTTCCATAAGGGAGCCATCAAAAATGGTCTTTTGAATGTCATTTTTACCTATCGATTTTATGGCTTTTTCTGGCGTAGTTTGACGTGCTGATTGCAACGGTACCATTGGATCGGGTGGATTTGATGTATTTTTCGACTCAGCCCAATTTGATGGAAAAAGCCGCTATTGGTCGAGAAGGCACTTCCATAAGGGAGCCATCAAAAATGGTCTTTTGAATGTCATTTTTACCTATCGATTTTATGGCTTTTTCTGGCGTAGTTTGACGTGCTGATTGCAACGGTACCATTGGATCGGGTGGATTTGATGTATTTTTCGACTCAGCCCAATTTGATGGAAAAAGCCGCTATTGGTCGAGAAGGCACTTCCATAAGGGAGCCATCAAAAATGGTCCTTTGAATGTCATTTTTACCTATCGATTTTATGGCTTTTTCTGGCGTAGTTTGACGTGCTGATTGCAACGGTACCATTGGATCGGGCGGATTTGATGTATTTTTCGACTCAGCCCAATTTGATGGGAAAACTCATTATTGACCAAAAATGCATTTCTACCGCACACATCAGTAAGCCGTCAAAAATGGTCTTTTGAATGTCATTTTTACCTATCGATTTTATGGCTTTTTCTGGCGTAGTTTGACGTGCTGATTGCAACGGTACCATTGGATCGGGTGGATTTGATGTATTTTTCGACTCAGCCCAATTTGATGGAAAAAGCCGCTATTGGTCGAGAAGGCACTTCCATAAGGGAGCCATCCAAAATGGTCTTTTGAATATCATTTTTACCTATCGATTTTATGACTTTTTCTGGCGTAGTTTGACGTGCTGATTGCAACGGTACCATTGCATCGGGCAGATTTGATGTATTTTTCGACTCAGCCCAATTTGATGGAAAAAGCCGCTATTGGTCGAGGAGGCACTTCCATAAGGGAGCCATCAAAAATGGTCTTTTGAATGTCATTTTTACCTATCGATTTTATGGCTTTTTCTGGCGTAGTTTGACGTGCTGATTGCAACGGTACCATTGGATCGGGTTGATTTGATGTATTTTTCGACTCAGCCCAATTTGATGGAAAAAGCCGCTATTGGTCGAGAAGGCACTTCCATAAGGGAGCCATCAAAAATGGTCTTTTGAATGTCATTTTTACCTATCGATTTTATGGCTTTTTCTGGCGTAGTTTGAGGTGCTGATTGCAACGGTACCATTGGATCGGGTGGATTTGATGTATTTTTCGACTCAGCCCAATTTGATGGAAAAAGCCGCTATTGGTCGAGAAGGCACTTCCATAAGGGAGCCATCAAAAATGGTCTTTTGAATGTCATTTTTACCTATCGATTTTATGGCTTTTTCTGGCGTAGTTTGACGTGCTGATTGCAACGGTACCATTGGATCGGGTGGATTTGATGTATTTTTCGACTCAGCCCAATTTGATGGATAAAAAGTCAATATTGACCGAAAATGCATTTCTACCGCACACATCAGTAAGCCGTCAAAAATGGTCTTTTGAATGTCATTTTTACCTATCGATTTTATGGCTTTTTCTGGCGTAGTTTGACGTGCTGATTGCAACGGTACCATTGGATCGGGTGGATTTGATGTATTTTTCGACTCAGCCCAATTTGATGGAAAAAGCCGCTATTGGTCGAGAAGGCACTTCCATAAGGGAGCCATCAAAAATGGTCTTTTGAATGTCATTTTTACCTATCGATTTTATGGCTTTTTCTGGCGTAGTTTGACGTGCTGATTGCAACGGTACCATTGGATCGGGTGGATTCGATGTATTTTTCGACTCAGCCCAATTTGATGGAAAAAGCCGCTATTGGTCGAGAAGGCACTTCCATAATGGAGCCATCCAAAATGGTCTTTTGAATGTCATTTTTACCTATCGATTTTATGGCTTTTTCTGGCGTAGTTTGACGTGCTGATTGCAACGGTACCATTGGATCGGGCGGATTTGATGTATTTTTCGATTCAGCCCAATTTGATGGAAAAAGCCGCTATTGGTCGAGGAGGCACTTCCATAAGGGAGCCATCAAAAATGGTCTTTTGAATGTCATTTTTACCTATCGATTTTATGGCATTTTCTGGCGTAGTTTGACGTGCTGATTGCAACGGTACCATTGGATCGGGTGGATTTGATGTATTTTTCGACTAAGCCCAATTTGATGGAAAAAGCCGCTATTGGTCGAGAAGGCACTTCCATAAGGGAGCCATCCAAAATGGTCTTTTGAATGTCATTTTTACCCCTCGATTTTATGGCTTTTTCTGACGTAGTTTGACGTGCTGATTGCAACGGTACCATTGGATCGGGCGGATTTGATGTATTTTTCGATTCAGCCCAATTTGATGGAAAAAGCCGCTATTGGTCGAGGAGGCACTTCCATAAGGGAGCCATCAAAAATGGTCTTTTGAATGTCATTTTTACCTATCGATTTTATGGCATTTTCTGGCGTAGTTTGACGTGCTGATTGCAACGGTACCATTGGATCGGGTGGATTTGATGTATTTTTCGACTAAGCCCAATTTGATGGAAAAAGCCGCTATTGGCCGAGAAGGCACTTCCATAAGGGAGCCATCAAAAATGGTCTTTTGAATGTCATTTTTACCTATCGATTTTATGGCTTTTTCTGGCGTAGTTTGACGTGCTGATTGCAACGGTACCATTGGATCGGGTGGATTTGATGTATTTTTCGACTCAGCCCAATTTGATGGAAAAAGCCGCTATTGGTCGAGAAGGCACTTCCATAAGGGAGCCATCAAAAATGGTCTTTTGAATGTCATTTTTACCTATCGATTTTATGGCTTTTTCTGGCGTAGTTTGACGTGCTGATTGCAACGGTACCATTGGATCGGGTGGATTTGATGTATTTTTCGACTCAGCCCAATTTGATGGAAAAAGCCGCTATTGGTCGAGAAGGCACTTCCATAAGGGAGCCATCAAAAATGGTCTTTTGAATGTCATTTTTACCTATCGATTTTATGGCTTTTTCTGGCGTAGTTTGACGTGCTGATTGCAACGGTACCATTGGATCGGGCGGATTTGATGTATTTTTCGATTCAGCCCAATTTGATGGAAAAAGCCGCTATTGGTCGAGGAGGCACTTCCATAAGGGAGCCATCAAAAATGGTCTTTTGAATGTCATTTTTACCTATCGATTTTATGGCATTTTCTGGCGTAGTTTGACGTGCTGATTGCAACGGTACCATTGGATCGGGTGGATTTGATGTATTTTTCGACTAAGCCCAATTTGATGGAAAAAGCCGCTATTGGTCGAGAAGGCACTTCCATAAGGGAGCCATCCAAAATGGTCTTTTGAATGTCATTTTTACCCCTCGATTTTATGGCTTTTTCTGACGTAGTTTGACGTGCTGATTGCAACGGTACCATTGGATCGGGCGGATTTGATGTATTTTTCGATTCAGCCCAATTTGATGGAAAAAGCCGCTATTGGTCGAGGAGGCACTTCCATAAGGGAGCCATCAAAAATGGTCTTTTGAATGTCATTTTTACCTATCGATTTTATGGCATTTTCTGGCGTAGTTTGACGTGCTGATTGCAACGGTACCATTGGATCGGGTGGATTTGATGTATTTTTCGACTAAGCCCAATTTGATGGAAAAAGCCGCTATTGGCCGAGAAGGCACTTCCATAAGGGAGCCATCAAAAATGGTCTTTTGAATGTCATTTTTACCTATCGATTTTATGGCTTTTTCTGGCGTAGTTTGACGTGCTGATTGCAACGGTACCATTGGATCGGGTGGATTTGATGTATTTTTCGACTCAGCCCAATTTGATGGAAAAAGCCGCTATTGGTCGAGAAGGCACTTCCATAAGGGAGCCATCAAAAATGGTCTTTTGAATGTCATTTTTACCTATCGATTTTATGGCTTTTTCTGGCGTAGTTTGACGTGCTGATTGCAACGGTACCATTGGATCGGGTGGATTTGATGTATTTTTCGACTCAGCCCAATTTGATGGAAAAAGCCGCTATTGGTCGAGAAGGCACTTCCATAAGGGAGCCATCAAAAATGGTCTTTTGAATGTCATTTTTACCTATCGATTTTATGGCTTTTTCTGGCGTAGTTTGACGTGCTGATTGCAACGGTACCATTGGATCGGGTGGATTTGATGTATTTTTTGACTCAGCCCAATTTGATGGAAAAAGCTGCTATTGGTCGAGAAGGCACTTCCATAAGGGAGCCATCAAAAATGGTCTTTTGAATGTCATTTTTACCTATCGATTTTATGGCTTTTTCTGGCGTAGTTTGACGTGCTGATTGCAACGGTACCATTGGATCGGGTGGATTTGATGTATTTTTCGACTCAGCCCAATTTGATGGAAAAAGCCGCTATTGGCCGAGGAGGCACTTCCATAAGGGAGCCATCAAAAATGGTCTTTTGAATGTCATTTTTACCTATCGATTTTATGGCTTTTTCTGGCGTAGTTTGACGTGCTGATTGCAACGGTACCATTGGATCGGGTGGATTCGATGTATTTTTCGACTCAGCCCAATTTGATGGAAAAAGCCGCTATTGGTCGAGAGGGCACTTCCATAAGGTAGCCATCAAAAATGGTCTTTTGAATGTCATTTTTACCTATCGATTTTATGGCTTTTTCTGACGTAGTTTGAGGTGCTGATTGCAACGGTACCATTGGATCGGGTGGATTTGATGTATTTTTCGACTCAGCCCAATTTGATGGAAAAAGCCGCTATTGGCCGAGAAGGCACTTCCATAAGGGAGCCATCAAAAATGGTCTTTTGAATGTCATTTTTACCTATCGATTTTATGGCTTTTTCTGGCGTAGTTTGACGTGCTGATTGCAACGGTACCATTGGATCGGGTGGATTTGATGTATTTTTCGACTCAGCCCAATTTGATGGAAAAAGCCGCTATTGGCCGAGGAGGCACTTCCATAAGGGAGCCATCAAAAATGGTCTTTTGAATGTCATTTTTACCTATCGATTTTATGGCTTTTTCTGGCGTAGTTTGACGTGCTGATTGCAACGGTACCATTGGATCGGGTGGATTCGATGTATTTTTCGATTCAGCCCAATTTGATGGAAAAAGCCGCTATTGGTCGAGAGGGCACTTCCATAAGGTAGCCATCAAAAATGGTCTTTTGAATGTCATTTTTACCTATCGATTTTATGGCTTTTTCTGACGTAGTTTGACGTGCTGATTGCAACGGTACCATTGGATCGGGTGGATTTGATGTATTTTTCGACTCAGCCCAATTTGATGGAAAAAGCCGCTATTTGCCGAGAAGGCACTTCCATAAGGGAGCCATCAAAAATGGTCTTTTGAATGTCATTTTTACCTATCGATTTTATGGCTTTTTCTGGCGTAGTTTGACGTGCTGGTTGCAACGGTACCATTGGATCGGGTGGATTTGATGTATTTTTCGACTCAGCCCAATTTGATGGAAAAAGCTTCTATTGGTCGAGAAGGCACTTCCATAAGGGAGCCATCAAAAATGGTCTTTTGAATGTCATTTTTACCTATCGATTTTATGGCTTTTTCTGGCGTAGTTTGACGTGCTGATTGCAACGGTACCATTGGATCGGGTGGATTTGATGTATTTTTCGACTCAGCCCAATTTGATGGAAAAAGCCGCTATTGGTCGAGAAGGCACTTCCATAAGGGAGCCATCAAAAATGGTCTTTTGAATGTCATTTTTACCTATCGATTTTATGGCTTTTTCAGGCGTAGTTTGACGTGCTGATTGCAACGGTACCATTGGATCGGGTGGATTTGATGTATTTTTCGACTCAGCCCAATTTGATGGAAAAAGCTGCTATTGGTCGAGAAGGCACTTCCATAAGGGAGCCATCAAAAATGGTCTTTTGAATGTCATTTTTACCTATCGATTTTATGGCTTTTTCTGGCGTAGTTTGACGTGCTGATTGCAACGGTACCATTGGATCGGGTGGATTTGATGTATTTTTCGACTCAGCCCAATTTGATGGAAAAAGCCACTATTGGTCAAGAAGGCACTTCCATAAGGGAGCCATCAAAAATGGTCTTTTGAATGTCATTTTTACCTATCGATTTTATGGCTTTTTCTGGCGTAGTTTGACGTGCTGATTGCAACAGTACCATTGGATCGGGTGGATTTGATGTATTTTTCGACTCAGCCCAATTTGATGGAAAAAGCCATAATTGGTCGAGAAGGCACTTCAATAAGGGAGCCATCAAAAATGGTCTTTTGAATGTCATTTTTACCTATCGATTTTATGGCTTTTTCTGGCGTAGTTTGACGTGCTGATTGAAACGGTACCATTGGATCGGGTGGATTTGATGTATTTTTCGACACAGCCCAATTTGATGGAAAAAGCCGCTATTGGTCGAAAAATGCATTTCTACCGCACACATCAGTAAACCGTCAAAAATGGTCTTTTGAATGTCATTTTTACCTATCGATTTTATGGCTTTTTCTGGCGTAGTTTGACGTGCTGATTGCAACGGTACCATTGGATCGGGTGGATTTGATGTATTTTTTGACTCAGCCCAATTTGATGGAAAAAGCCGCTATTGGTCGAGAAGGCACATCCATAAGGGAGCCACCAAAAATGGTCTTTTGAATGTCATTTTTACCTATCGATTTTATGGCTTTTTCTGGCGTAGTTTGACGTGCTAATTGCAACGGTACCATTGGATCGGGTGGATTTGATGTATTTTTCGACTCAGCCCAATTTGATGGAAAAAGCCGCTATTGGTCGAGAAGGCACTTCCATAAGGGAGCCATCAAAAATGGTCTTTTGAATGTCATTTTTACCTATCGATTTTATGGCTTTTTCTGGCGTAGTTTGACGTGCTGATTGCAACGGTACCATTGGATCGGGTGGATTTGATGTATTTTTCGACTCAGCCCAATTTGATGGAAAAAGCTGCTATTGGTCGAGAAGGCACTTCAATAAGGGAGCCATCAAAAATGGTCTTTTGAATGTCATTTTTACCTATCGATTTTATGGCTTTTTCTGGCGTAGTTTGACGTGCTGATTGCAACGGTACCATTGGATCGGGTGGATTTGATGTATTTTTCGACTCAGCCCAATTTGATGGAAAAAGCCGCTATTGGTCGAAAATGCATTTCTACCGCACACATCAGTAAACCGTCAAAAATGGTCTTTTGAATGTCATTTTTACCTATCGATTTTATGGCTTTTTCTGGCGTAGTTTGACGTGCTGATTGCAACGGTACCATTGGATCAGGTGGATTTGATGTATTTTTCGACTCAGCCCAATTTGATGGAAAAAGCCGCTATTGGTCGAGAAGGCACTTCCATAAGGGAGCCACCAAAAATGGTCTTTTGAATGTCATTTTTACCTATCGATTTTATGGCTTTTTCTGGCGTAGTTTGACGTGCTGATTGCAACGGTACCATTGGATCGGGTGGATTTGATGTATTTTTCGACTCAGCCCAATTTGATGGAAAAAGCCGCTATTGGTCGAGAAGGCACTTCCATAAGGGAGCCATCAAAAATGGTCTTTTGAATGTCATTTTTACCTATCGATTTTATGGCTTTTCCTGGCGTAGTTTGACGTGCTGATTGCAACGGTACCATTGGATCGGGTGGATTTGATGTATTTTTCGACTCAGCCCAATTTGATGGAAAAAGCCGCTATTGGTCGAGAAGGCACTTCCATAAGGGAGCCATCCAAAATGGTTTTTTGAATGTCATTTTTACCTATCGATTTTATGGCTTTTTCTGGCGTAGTTTGACGTGCTGATTGCAACGGTACCATTGGATCGGGTGGATTTGATGTATTTTTCGACTCAGCCCAATTTGATGGAAAAAGCCGCTATTGGTCGAGAAGGCACTTCCGTAAGGGAGCCATCAAAAATGGTCTTTTGAATGTCATTTTTACCTATCGATTTTATGGCTTTTTCTGGCGTAGTTTGACGTGCTGATTGCAACGGTACCATTGGATCGGGTGGATTTGATGTATTTTTCGACTCAGCCCATTTTGATGGAAAAAGCCGCTATTGGTCGAAAAGGCACTTCCATAAGGGAGCCATCAAAAATGGTCTTTTGAATGTCATTTTTACCTATCGATTTTATGGCTTTTTCTGGCGTAGTTTGACGTGCTGATTGCAACGGTACCATTGGATCGGGTGGATTTGATGTATTTTTCGACTCAGCCCAATTTGATGGAAAAAGCCGCTATTGGTCGAGAAGGCACTTCCATAAGGGAGCCATCAAAAATGGTCTTTTGAATGTCATTTTTACCTATCGATTTTATGGCTTTTTCTGGCGTAGTTTGACGTGCTGATTGCAACGGTACCATTGGATCGGGTGGATTTGATGTATTTTTCGACTCAGCCCAATTTGATGGAAAAAGCCGCTATTGGTCGAGAAGGCACTTCCATAAGGGAGCCATCAAAAATGGTCTTTTGAATGTCATTTTTACCTATCGATTTTATGGCTTTTTCTGGCGTAGTTTGACGTGCTGATTGCAACGGTACCATTGGATCGGGTGAATTTGATGTATTTTTCGACTCAGCCCAATTTGATGGAAAAAGCCGCTATTGGTCAAGAAGGCACTTCCATAAGGGAGCCATCAAAAATGGTCTTTTGAATGTCATTTTTACCTATCGATTTTATGGCTTTTTCTGGCGTAGTTTGACGTGCTGATTGCAACGGTACCATTGGATCGGGTGGATTTGATGTATTTTTCGACTCAGCCCAATTTGATGGAAAAAGCCACTATTGGTCGAGAAGGCACTTCCATAAGGGAGCCATCAAAAATGGTCTTTTGAATGTCATTTTTACCTATCGATTTTATGGCTTTTTCTGGCGTAGTTTGACGTGCTGATTGCAACGGTACCATTGGATCGGGTGGATTTGATGTATTTTTCGACTCAGCCCAATTTGATGGAAAAAGCCGCTATTGGTCGAAAAATGCATTTCTACCGCACACATCAGTAAACCGTCAAAAATGGTCTTTTGAATGTCATTTTTACCTATCGATTTTATGGCTTTTTCTGGCGTAGTTTGACGTGCTGATTGCAACGGTACCATTGGATCGGGTGGATTTGATGTATTTTTCGACTCAGCCCAATTTGATGGAAAAAGCCGCTATTGGTCGAGAAGGCACTTCCATAAGGGAGCCATCAAAAATGGTCTTTTGAATGTCATTTTTACCTATCGATTTTATGGCTTTTTCTGGCGTAGTTTGACGTGCTGATTGCAACGGTACCATTGGATCGGGTGGATTTGATGTATTTTTCGACTCAGCCCAATTTGATGAAAAAGCTGCTATTGGTCGAGAAGGCACTTCAATAAGGGAGCCATCAAAAATGGTCTTTTGAATGTCATTTTTACCTATCGATTTTATGGCTTTTTCTGGCGTAGTTTGACGTGCTGATTGCAACGGTACCATTGGATCGGGTGGATTTGATGTATTTTTCGACTCAGCCCAATTTGATGGAAAAAGCCGCTATTGGTCGAAAATGCATTTCTACCGCACACATCAGTAAACCGTCAAAAATGGTCTTTTGAATGTCATTTTTACCTATCGATTTTATGGCTTTTTCTGGCGTAGTTTGACGTGCTGATTGCAACGGTACCATTGGATCGGGTGGATTTGATGTATTTTTCGACTCAGCCCAATTTGATGGAAAAAGCCGCTATTGGTCGAGAAGGCACTTCCATAAGGGAGCCATCAAAAATGGTCTTTTGAATGTCATTTTTACCTATCGATTTTATGGCTTTTTCTGGCGTAGTTTGACGTGCTGATTGCAACGGTACCATTGGATCGGGTGGATTTGATGTATTTTTCAACTCAGCCCAATTTGATGGAAAAAGCCGCTATTGGTCGAGAAGGCACTTCCATAAGGGAGCCATCAAAAATGGTCTTTTGAATGTCATTTTTACCTATCGATTTTATGGCTTTTCCTGGCGTAGTTTGACGTGCTGATTGCAACGGTACCATTGGATCGGGTGGATTTGATGTATTTTTCGACTCAGCCCAATTTGATGGAAAAAGCTGCTATTGGTCGAGAAGGCACTTCCATAAGGGAGCCATCAAAAATGGTCTTTTGAATGTCATTTTTACCTATCGATTTTATGGCTTTTTCTGGCGTAGTTTGACGTGCTGATTGCAACGGTACCATTGGATCGGGTGGATTTGATGTATTTTTCGACTCAGCCCAATTTGATGGAAAAAGTCAATATTGACCGAAAATGCATTTCTACCGCACACATCAGTAAGCCGTCAAAAATGGTCTTTTGAATGTCATTTTTACCTATCGATTTTATGGCTTTTTTCTGGCGTAGTTTGACGTGCTGATTGCAACGGTACCATTGGATCGGGTGGATTTGATGTATTTTTCGACTCAGCCCAATTTGATGGAAAAAGTCAATATATACCAAAAATGCATTTCTACCGCACACATCAGTAAGCTGTCAAAAATGGTCTTTTGAATGTCATTTTTACCTATCGATTTTATGGCTTTTTCTGGCGTAGTTTGACGTGCTGATTGCAACGGTACCATTGGATCGGGTGGATTTGATGTATTTTTCGACTCAGCCCAATTTGATGGAAAAAGCCGCTATTGGTCGAGAAGGCACTTCCATAAGGGAGCCATCAAAAATGGTCTTTTGAATGTCATTTTTACCTATCGATTTTATGGCTTTTTCTGGCGTAGTTTGACGTGCTGATTGCAACGGTACCATTGGATCGGGTGGATTTGATGTATTTTTCGACTCAGCCCAATTTGATGGAAAAAGCCGCTATTGGTCGAGAAGGCACTTCCATAAGGGAGCCATCAAAAATGGTCTTTTGAATGTCATTTTTACCTATCGATTTTATGGCTTTTTCTGGAGTAGTTTGACGTGCTGATTGCAACTGTACCATTGGATCGGGTGGATTTGATGTATTTTTCGACTCAGCCCAATTTGATGGAAAAAGCCGCTATTGGTCGAGAAGGCACTTCCATAAGGGAGCCATCAAAAATGGTCTTTTGAATGTCATTTTTACCTATCGATTTTATGGCTTTTTCTGGCGTAGTTTGACGTGCTGATTGCAACGGTACCATTGGATCGGGTGGATTTGATGTATTTTCGACTCAGCCCAATTTGATGGAAAAAGTCGCTATTGGTCGAGAAGGCACTTCCATAAGGGAGCCATCAAAAATGGTCTTTTGAATGTCATTTTTACCTATCGATTTTATGGCTTTTTCTGGCGTAGTTTGACGTGCTGATTGCAACGGTACCATTGGATCAGGTGGATTTGATGTATTTTTCGACTCAGCCCAATTTGATGGAAAAAGCCGCTATTGGTCGAGAAGGCACTTCCATAAGGGAGCCATCAAAAATGGTCTTTCGAATGTCATTTTTACCTATCGATTTTATGGCTTTTTCTGGCGTAGTTTGACGTGCTGATTGCAACGGTACCATTGGATCGGGTGGATTTGATGTATTTTTCGACTCAGCCCAATTTGATGGAAAAAGCCGCTATTGGTTGAGAAGGCACTTCCATAAGGGAGCCATCAAAAATGGTCTTTTGAATGTCATTTTTACCTATCGATTTTATGGCTTTTTCTGGCGTAGTTTGACGTGCTGATTGCAACGGTACCATTGGATCGGGTGGATTTGATGTATTTTTCGACTCAGCCCAATTTGATGGAAAAAGTCAATATTGACCAAAAATGCATTTCTACCGCACACATCAGTAAGCCGTCAAAAATGGTCTTTTGAATGTCATTTTTACCTATCGATTTTATGGCTTTTTCTGGCGTAGTTTGACGTGCTGATTGCAACGGTACCATTGGATCGGGTGGATTTGATGTATTTTTCGACTCAGCCCAATTTGATGGAAAAAGCCGCTATTGGTCGAGAAGGCACTTCCATAAGGGAGCCATCAAAAATGGTCTTTTGAATGTCATTTTTACCTATCGATTTTATGGCTTTTTCTGGCGTAGTTTGACGTGCTGATTGCAACGGTACCATTGGATCGGGTGGATTTGATGTATTTTCGACTCAGCCCAATTTGATGGAAAAAGCCGCTATTGGTCGAGAAGGCACTTCCATAAGGGAGCCATCAAAAATGGTCTTTTGAATGTCATTTTTACCTATCGATTTTATGGCTTTTTCTGGCGTAGTTTGACGTGCTGATTGCAACTGTACCATTGGATCGGGTGGATTTGATGTATTTTACGACTCAGCCCAATTTGATGGAAAAAGCCACTATTGGTCGAGAAGGCACTTCCATAAGGGAGCCATCAAAAATGGTCTTTTGAATGTCATTTTTACCTATCGATTTTATGGCTTTTTCTGGCGTAGTTTGACGTGCTGATTGCAACGGTACCATTGGATCGGGTGGATTTGATGTATTTTTCGACTAAGCCTAATTTGATGGAAAAAGCCGCTATTGGTCGAGAAGGCACTTCCATAAGGGAGCCATCAAAAATGGTCTTTTGAATGTCATTTTTACCTATCGATTTTATGGCTTTTTCTGGCGTAGTTTGACGTGCTGATTGCAACGGTACCATTGGATCGGGTGGATTTGATGTATTTTTAGACTCAGCCCAATTTGATGGAAAAAGCCGCTATTGGTCGAGAAGGCACTTCCATAAGGGAGCCATCAAAAATGGTCTTTTGAATGTCATTTTTACCTATCAATTTTATGGCTTTTTCTGGCGTAGTTTGACGTGCTGATTGCAAAGGTACCATTGGATCGGGTGGATTTGATGTATTTTTCGACTAAGCCCAATTTGATGGAAAAAGCCGCTATTGGTCGAGAAGGCACTTCCATAAGGGAGCCATCAAAAATGGTCTTTTGAATGTCATTTTTACCTATCGATTTTATGGCTTTTTCTGGCGTAGTTTGACGTGCTGATTGCAACGGTACCATTGGATCGGGTGGATTTGATGTATTTTTCGACTCAGCCCAATTTGATGGAAAAAGTCAATATTGACCGAAAATGCATTTCTACCGCACACATCAGTAAGCCGTCAAAAATGGTCTTTTGAATGTCATTTTTACCTATCGATTTCATGGCTTTTTCTGGCGTAGTTTGACGTGCTGATTGCAACGGTACCATTGGATCGGGTGGATTTGATGTATTTTTCGACTCAGCCCAATTTGATGGAAAAAGCCGCTATTGGTCGAGAAGGCACTTCCATAAGGGAGCCATCAAAAATGGTCTTTTGAATGTCATTTTTACCTATCGATTTTATGGCTTTTTCTGGCGTAGTTTGACGTGCTGATTGCAACGGTACCATTGGATCGGGTGGATTTGATGTATTTTTCGACTCAGCCCAATTTGATGGAAAAAGCCGCTATTGGTCGAGAAGGCACTTCCATAAGGGAGCCATCAAAAATGGTCTTTTGAATGTCATTTTTACCTATCGATTTTATGGCTTTTTTCTGGCGTAGTTTGACGTGCTGATTGCTACGGTACCATTGGATCGAATGGATTTGATGTATTTTTCGACTCAGCCCAATTTGATGGAAAAAGTCAATATTGACCAAAAATGCATTTCTACCGCACACATCAGTAAGCCGTCAAAAATGGTCTTTTGAATGTCATTTTTACCTATCGATTTTATGGCTTTTTCTTGCGTAGTTTGACGTGCTAATTGCAACGGTACCATTGGATCGGGTGGATTTGATGTATTTTTCGACTCAGCCCAATTTGATGGAAAACGCTGCTATTGGTCGAGAAGGCACTTCCATAAGGGAGCCATCCAAAATGGTCTTTTGAATGTCATTTTTACCTATCGATTTTATGGCTTTTTCTGGCGTAGTTTGACGTGCTGATTGCAACGGTACCATTGGATCGGGTGGATTTGATGTATTTTTCGACTCAGCCCAATTTGATGGGAAAAGCTGCTATTGGTCGAGAAGGCACTTCCATGAGGGAGCCATCCAAAATGGTCTTTTGAATGTCATTTTTACCTATCGATTTTATGGCTTTTTCTGGCGTAGTGTGACGTGCTGATTGCAACGGTACCATTGGATCGGGTGGATTTGATGTATTTTTCGACTCAGCCCAATTTGATGGAAAAAGTCAATATTGACCAAAAATGCATTTCTACCGCACACATCAGTAAGCCGTCAAAAATGGTCTTTTGAATGTCATTTTTACCTATCGATTTTATGGCTTTTTCTTGCGTAGTTTGACGTGCTAATTGCAACGGTACCATTGGATCGGGTGGATTTGATGTATTTTTCGACTCAGCCCAATTTGATGGAAAACGCTGCTATTGGTCGAGAAGGCACTTCCATAAGGGAGCGATCAAAAATGGTCTTTTGAATGTCATTTTTACCTATCGATTTTATGGCTTTTTCTGGCGTAGTTTGACGTGCTGATTGCAACGGTACCATTGGATCGGGTGGATTTGATGTATTTTTCGACTCAGCCCAATTTGATGGAAAAAGCCGCTATTGCTCGAGAAGGCACTTCCATGAGGGAGCCATCCAAAATGGTCTTTTGAATGTCATTTTTACCTATCGATTTTATGGCTTTTTCTGGCGTAGTTTGACGTGCTGATTGCAACGGTACCATTGGATCGGGTGGATTTGATGTATTTTTCGACTCAGCCCAATTTGATGGAAAAAGCCGCCATTGGTCAAGAAGGCACTTCCATAAGGGAGCCATCAAAAATGGTCTTTTGAATGTCATTTTTACCTATCGATTTTATGGCTTTTTCTGGCGTAGTTTGACGTGCTGATTGCAACGGTACCATTGGATCGGGTGGATTTGATGTATTTTTCGACTCAGCCCAATTTGATGGAAAAAGCCGCTATTGGTCGAGAAGGCACTTCCATAAGGGAGCCATCAAAAATGGTCTTTTGAATGTCATTTTTACCTATCGATTTTATGGCTTTTTCTGGCGTAGTTTGACGTGCTGATTGCAACGGTACCATTGGATCGGGTGGATTTGATGTATTTTTTGACTCAGCCCAATTTGATGGAAAAATCCGCTATTGGCCGAGAAGGCACTTCCATAAGGGAGCCATCAAAAATGGTCTTTTGAATGTCATTTTTACCTATCGATTTTATGGCTTTTTCTGGCGTAGTTTGACGTGCTGATTGCAACGGTACCATTGGATCGGGTGTTTTGATGTACTTTTCGACTCAGCCCAATTTGATGGAAAAAGCCGCTATTGGTCTAGAAGGCACATCCATAAGGGAGCCACCAAAAATGGTCTTTTGAATGTCATTTTTACCTATCGATTTTATGGCTTTTTCTGGCGTAGTTTGACGTGCTGATTGCAACGGTACCATTGGATCGGGTGGATTTGATGTATTTTTAGACTCAGCCCAATTTGATGGAAAAAGCCGCTATTGGTCGAGAAGGCACTTCCATAAGGGAGCCATCAAAAATGGTCTTTTGAATGTCATTTTTACCTATCGATTTTATGGCTTTTTCTGGCGTAGTTTGACGTGCTGATTGCAACGGTACCATTCGATCGGGTGGATTTGATGTATTTTTCGACTCAGCCCAATTTGATGGAAAAAGCCGCTATTGGTCGAGAAGGCACTTCAATAAGGGAGCCATCAAAAATGGTCTTTAGAATGTCATTTTTACCTATCGATTTAATGGCTTTTTCTGGCGTAGTTTGACGTGCTGATTGCAACGGTACCATTGGATCGGGTGGATTTGATGTATTTTTCGACTCAGCCAAATTTGAAGGAAAAAGCCGCTATTGGTCGAAAATGCATTTCTACCGCACACATCAGTAAACCGTCAAAAATGGTCTTTTGAATGTCATTTTTACCTATCGATTTTATGGCTTTTTCTGGCGTAGTTTGACGTGCTGATTGCAACGGTACCATTGGATCGGGTGGATTTGATGTATTTTTCGACTCAGCCCAATTTGATGGAAAAAGCCGCTATTGGTCGAGAAGGCACTTCCATAAGGGAGCCATCAAAAATGGTCTTTTGAATGTCATTTTTACCTATCGATTTTATGGCTTTTTCTGGCGTAGTTTGACGTGCTGATTGCAACGGTACCATTGGATCGGGTGGATTTGATGTATTTTTCGACTCAGCCCAATTTGATGGAAAAAGCCGCTATTGGTCGAGAAGGCACTTCCATAAGGGAGCCATCAAAAATGGTGTTTTGAATGTCATTTTTACCTATCGATTTTATGGCTTTTTCTGGCGTAGTTTGACGTGCTGATTGCAACGGTACCATTGGATCGGGTGGATTTGATGTATTTTTCGACTCAGCCCAATTTGATGGAAAAAGCCGCTATTGGTCGAGAAGGCACTTCCATAAGGGAGCCATCAAAAATGGTGTTTTGAATGTCATTTTTACCTATCGATTTTATGGCTTTTTCTGGCGTAGTTTGACGTGCTGATTGCAACGGTACCATTGGATCAGGTGGATTTGATGTATTTTTCGACTCAGCCCAATTTGATGGAAAAAACTGCTATTGGTCGAGAAGGCACTTCCATAAGGGAGCCATCAAAAATGGTCTTTTGAATGTCATTTTTACCTATCGATTTTATGGCTTTTTCTGGCGTAGTTTGACGTGCTGATTGCAACGGTACCATTGGATCGGGTGGATTTGATGTATTTTTCGACTCAGCCCAATTTGATGGAAAAAGCCGCTATTGGTCGAGAAGGCACTTCCATAAGGGAGCCATCAAAAATGGTCTTTTGAATGTCATTTTTACCTATCAATTTTATGGCTTTTTCTGGCGTAGTTTGACGTGCTGATTGCAACGGTACCATTGGATCGGGTGGATTTGATGTATTTTTCGACTCAGCCCAATTTGATGGAAAAAGCCGCTATTGGTCGAGAAGGCACTTCCATAAGGGAGCCATCAAAAATGGTCTTTTAAATGTCATTTTTACCCATCGATTTTATGGCTTTTTCTGGCGTAGTTTGACGTGCTGATTGCAACGGTACCATTGGATCGGGTGGATTTGATGTATTTTTCGACTCAGCCCAATTTGATGGAAAAAGCCGCTATTGGTCGAGAAGGCACTTCCATAAGGGAGCCATCAAAAATGGTCTTTTGAATGTCATTTTTACCTATCGATTTTATGGCTTTTTCTGGCGTAGTTTGACGTGCTGATTGCAACGGTACCATTGGATCGGGTGGATTTGATGTATTTTTCGACTCAGCCCAATTTAATGGAAAAAGCTGCTATTGGTCGAGAAGGCACTTCCATAAGGGAGCCATCAAAAATGGTCTTTTGAATGTCATTTTTACCTATCGATTTTATGGCTTTTTCTGGCGTAGTTTGACGTGCTGATTGCAACGGTACCATTAGATCGGGTGGAGTTGATGTATTTTTCGACTCAGCCCAATTTAATGGAAAAAGCCGCTATTGGTCGAGAAGGCACTTCCATAAGGGAGCCATCAAAAATGGTCTTTTGAATGTCATTTTTACCTATCGATTTTATGGCTTTTTCTGGCGTAGTTTGACGTGCTGATTGCAACGGTACCATTGGATCGGGTGGATTTGATGTATTTTTCGACTCAGCCCAATTTGATGGAAAAAGCCGCTATTGGTCGAGAAGGCACTTCCATAAGGGAGCCATCAAAAATGGTCTTTTGAATGTCATTTTTACCTATCGATTTTATGGCTTTTTCTGGCGTAGTTTGACGTGCTGATTGCAACGGTACCATTGGATCGGGTGGATTTGATGTATTTTTTGACTCAGCCCAATTTGATGGAAAAAGCCGCTATTGGCCGAGAAGGCACTTCCATAAGGGAGCCATCAAAAATGGTCTTTTGAATGTCATTTTTACCTATCGATTTTATGGCTTTTTCTGGCGTAGTTTGACGTGCTGATTGCAACGGTACCATTGGATCGGGTGGATTTGATGTACTTTTCGACTCAGCTCAATTTGATGGAAAAAGCCACTATTGGTCGAGAAGGCACTTCCATAAGGGAGCCATCAAAAATGGTCTTTTGAATGTCATTTTTACCTATCGATTTTATGGCTTTTTCTGGCGTAGTTTGACGTGCTGATTGCAACGGTACCATTGGATCGGGTGGATTTGATGTATTTTTTGACTCAGCCCAATTTGATGGAAAAAGCCGCTATTGGTCGAGAAGGCAGTTCCATAAGGGAGCCATCAAAAATGGTCTTTTGAATGTCATTTTTACCTATCGATTTTATGGCTTTTTCTGGCGTAGTTTGACGTGCTGATTGCAACGGTACTATTGGATCGGGTGGATTTGATGTATTTTTCGACTCAGCCCAATTTGATGGAAAAAGCTGCTATTGGTCGAGAAGGCACTTCCATAAGGGAGCCGTCAAAAATGGTCTTTTGAATGTCATTTTTACCTATCGTTTTATGGCTTTTTCTGGCGTAGTTCGACGTGCTGATTGCAACGGTACCATTGGATCGGGTGGATTTGATGTATTTTTCGACTCAGCCCAATTTGATGGAAAAAGCCGCTATTGGTCGAGAAGGCACTTCCATAAGGGAGCCATCAAAAATGGTCTTTTGAATGTCATTTTTACCTATCGATTTTATGGCTTTTTCTGGCGTAGTTTGACGTGCTGATTGCAACGGTACCATTGGATCGGGTGGATTTGATGTATTTTTCGACTAAGCCCAATTTGATGGAAAAAGCCGCTATTGGTCGAGAAGGCACTTCCATAAGGGAGCCATCAAAAATGGTCTTTTGAATGTCATTTTTACCTATCGATTTTATGGCTTTTTCTTGCGTAGTTTGACGTGCTGATTGCAACGGTACCATTGGATCGGGTGGATTTGATGTATTTTTTGACTCAGCCCAATTTGATGGAAAAAGCCGCTATTGGCTGAGAAGGCACTTCCATAAGGGAGCCATCAAAAATGGTCTTTTGAATGTCATTTTTACATATCGATTTTATGGCTTTTTCTGGCGTAGTTTGACGTGCTGATTGCAACGGTACCATTGGATCGGGTGGATTTGATGTATTTTTCGACTCAGCCCAATTTGATGGAAAAAGCCGCTATTGGTCGAAAAGGCACTTCCATAAGGGAGCCGTCAAAAATGGTCTTTTGAATGTCATTTTTACCTATCGATTTTATGGCTTTTTCTGGCGTAGTTCGACGTGCTGATTGCAACGGTACCATTGGATCGGGTGGATTTGATGTATTTATCGACTCAGCCCAATTTGATGGAAAAAGCCGCTATTGGTCGAGAAGGCACTTCCATAAGGGAGCCATCAAAAATGGTCTTTTGAATGTCATTTTTACCTATCGATTTTATGGCTTTTTCTGGCGTAGTTTGACGTGCTGATTGCAACGGTACCATTGGATCGGGTGGATTTAATGTATTTTTCGACTCAGCCCAATTTGATGGAAAAAGCCGCTATTGGTCGAGAAGGCACTTCCATAAGGGAGCCATCAAAAATGGTGTTTTGAATGTCATTTTTACCTATCGATTTTATGGCTTTTTCTGGCGTAGTTTGACGTGCTGATTGCAACGGTACCATTGGATCGGGTGGATTTGATGTATTTTTCGACTCAGCCCAATTTGATGGAAAAAGCCGCTATTGGTCGAGAAGGCACTTCCATAAGGGAGCCATCAAAAATGGTCTTTTGAATGTCATTTTTACCTATCGATTTTATGGCTTTTTCTGGCGTAGTTTGACGTGCTGATTGCAACGGTACCATTGGATCGGGTGGATTTGATGTATTTTTCGACTCAGCCCAATTTGATGGAAAAAGCCGCTATTGGTCGAGAGGGCACTTCCATAAGGGAGCCATCAAAAATGGTCTTTTGAATGTCATTTTTACCTATCGATTTTATGGCTTTTTCTGGCGTATATTGACGTGCTGATTGCAACGGTACCATTGGATCGGGTGGATTTGATGTATTTTTCGACTCAGCCCAATTTGATGGAAAAAGCCGCTATTGGTCGAGAAGGCACTTCCATAAGGGAGCCATCAAAAATGGTGTTTTGAATGTCATTTTTACCTATCGATTTTATGGCTTTTTCTGGCGTAGTTTGACGTGCTGATTGCAACGGTACCAGTGGATCAGGTGGATTTGATGTATTTTTCGACTCAGCCCAATTTGATGGAAAAAACTGCTATTGGTCGAGAAGGCACTTCCATAAGGGAGCCATCAAAAATGGTCTTTTGAATGTCATTTTTACCTATCGATTTTTATGGCTTTTTCTGGCGTAGTTTGACGTGCTGATTGCAACGGTACCATTGGATCGGGTGGATTTGATGTATTTTTCGACTCAGCCCAATTTGATGGAAAAAGCCGCTATTGGTCGAGAAGGCAGTTCCATAAGGGAGCCATCAAAAATGGTCTTTTGAATGTCATTTTTACCTATCGATTTTATGGCTTTTTCTGGCGTAGTTTGACGTGCTGATTGCAACGGTACCATTGGATCGGGTGGATTTGATGTATTTTTCGACTCAGCCAATTTGATGGAAAAAGCCGCTATTGGTCGAGAAGGCACTTCCATAAGGGAGCCATCAAAAATGGTCTTTTGAATGTCATTTTTACCCATCGATTTTATGGCTTTTTCTGGCGTAGTTTGACGTGCTGATTGCAACGGTACCATTGGATCGGGTGGATTTGATGTATTTTTCGACTCAGCCCAATTTGATGGAAAAAGCCGCTATTGGTCGAGAAGGCACTTCCATAAGGGGAGCCATCAAAAATGGTCTTTTGAATGTCATTTTTACCTATCGATTTTATGTTTTTTCCTGCGTAGTTTGACGTGCTGATTGCAACGGTACCATTGGATCGGGTGGATTTGATGTATTTTTCGACTCAGCCCAATTTGATGGAAAAAGCCGCTATTGGTCGAGAAGGCACTTCCATAAGGGAGCCATCAAAAATGGTATTTTAAATGTCATTTTTACCTATCGATTTTATGGCTTTTTCTGGCGTAGTTTGACGTGCTGATTGCAACGGTACCCTTGGATCGGGTGGATTTGATGTATTTTTTGACTCAGCCCAATTTGATGAAAAAAAACGCTATTGGTCGAGAAGGCACTTCCATAAGGGAGCCATCAAAAATGGTCTTTTGAATGTCATTTTTACCTATCGATTTTATGGCTTTTTCTGGCGTAGTTTGACGTGCTAATTGCAACGGTACCATTGGATCGGGTGGATTTGATGTACTTTTCGACTCAGCCCAATTTGATGGAAAAAGCCGCTATTGGTCGAGAAGGCACTTCCATAAGGGAGCCATCAAAAAATGGTCTTTTGAATGTCATTTTTACCTATCGATTTTATGGCTTTTTCTGGCGTAGTTTGACGTGCTGATTGCAACGGTACCATTGGATCGGGTGATTTGATGTATTTTTTGACTCAGCCCAATTTGATGGAAAAAGCCGCTATTGGCCGAGAAGGCACTTCCATAAGGGAGCCATCAAAAATCGTCTTTTGAATGTCATTTTTACCTATCGATTTTATGGCTTTTTCTGGCGTAGTTTGACGTGCTGATTGCAACGGTACTATTGGATCGGGTGGATTTGATGTACTTTTCGACTCAGCTCAATTTGATGGAAAAAGCCACTATTGGTCGAGAAGGCACTTCCATAAGGGAGCCATCAAAAATGGTCTTTTGAATGTCATTTTTACCTATCGATTTTATGGCTTTTTCTGGCGTAGTTTTACGTGCTGATTGCAACGGTACCATTGGATCGGGTGGATTTGATGTATTTTTCGACTCAGCCAAATTTGATGGAAAAAGCCGCTATTGGTCGAGAAGGCACTTCCATAAGGGAGCCATCAAAAATGGTCTTTTGAATGTCATTTTTACCTATCGATTTTATGGCTTTTTCTGGCGTAGTTTGACGTGCTGATTGCAACGGTACTATTGGATCGGGTGGATTTGATGTATTTTTCGACTCAGCCCAATTTGATGGAAAAAGCCGCTATTGGTCGAGAAGGCACTTCCATAAGGGAGCCATCAAAAATGGTCTTTTGAATGTCATTTTTACCTATCGATTTTATGGCTTTTTCTGGCGTAGTTTGACGTGCTGATTGCAACGGTACCATTGGATCGGGTGGATTTGATGTATTTTTCGACTCAGCCCAATTTGATGGAAAAAGCCGCTATTGGGTCGAGAAGGCACTTCCATAAGGGAGCCATCAAAAATGGTCTTTTGAATGCCATTTTTACCTATCGATTTTATGGCTTTTTCTGGCGTAGTTTGACGTGCTGATTGCAACGGTACCATTGGATCGGGTGGATTTGATGTATTTTTCGACTCAGCCCAATTTGATGGAAGAAGCCGCTATTGGTCGAGAAGGCACTTCCATAAGGGAGCCATCAAAAATGGTATCTTGAATGTCATTTTTACCTATCGATTTTATGGCTTTTTCTGGCGTAGTTTGACGTGCTGATTGCAACGGTACCATTGGATCGGGTGGATTTGATGTATTTTTTGACTCAGCCCAATTTGATGGAAAAAGCCGCCATTGGTCGAGAAGGCACTTCCATAAGGGAGCCATCAAAAATGGTCTTTTTAATGTCATTTTTACCCATCGATTTTATGGCTTTTTCTGGCGTAGTTTGACGTGCTGATTGCAACGGTACCATTGGATCGGGTGGATTTGATGTACTTTTCGACTCAGCTCAATTTGATGGAAAAAAGCCGCTATTGGTCAGAAGGCACTTCCATAAGGGAGCCATCAAAAATGGTCTTTTGAATGTCATTTTTACCTATCGATTTTATGGCTTTTTCTGGCGTAGTTTGACGTGCTGATTGCAACGGTACCATTGGATCGGGTGGATTTGATGTACTTTTCGACTCAGCTCAATTTGATGGAAAAAGCCGCTATTGGTCGAGAAGTCACTTCCATAAGGGAGCCATCAAAAATGGTATCTTGAATGTCATTTTTACCTATCGATTTTATGGCTTTTTCTGGCGTAGTTTGACGTGCTGATTGCAACGGTACCATTGGATCGGGTGGATTTGATGTATTTTTCGACTCAGCCCAATTTGATGGAAAAAGCCGCTATTGGTCGAGAAGGCACTTCCATAAGGGAGCCATCAAAAATGGTCTTTTGAATGTCATTTTTACCTATCGATTTTATGGCTTTTTCTGGCGTAGTTTGACGTGCTGATTGCAACGGTACCATTGGATCGGGTGGATTTGATGTATTTTTCGACTCAGCCCAATTTGATGGAAAAAGCCTCTATTGGTCGAGAAGGCACTTCCATAAGGGAGCCATCAAAAATGGTCTTTTGAATGTCATTTTTACCTATCGATTTTATGGCTTTTTCTGGCGTAGTTTGACGTGCTGATTGCAACGGTACCATTGGATCGGGTGGATTTGATGTATTTTTCGACTCAGCCCAATTTGATGGAAAAAGCCGCTATTGGTCGAAAAGGCACTTCCATAAGGGAGCCATCAAAAATGGTCTTTTGAATGTCATTTTTACCTATCGATTTTATGGCTTTTTCTGGCGTAGTTTGACGTGCTGATTGCAACAGTACCATTGGATCAGGTGGATTTGATGTATTTTTTGACTCAGCCCAATTTGATGGAAAAAGCTGCTATTGGTTGAGAAGGCACTTCCATAAGGGAGCCATCAAAAATGGTCTTTTGAATGTCATTTTTACCTATCGATTTTATGGCTTTTTCTGGCGTAGTTTGACGTGCTGATTGCAACGGTACCATTGGATTGGGTGGATTTGATGTACTTTTCGACTCAGCTCAATTTGATGGAAAAAGCCGCTATTGGTCGAGAAGGCACTTCCATAAGGGAGCCATCAAAAATGGTCTTTTGAATGTCATTTTTACCTATCGATTTTATGGCTTTTTCTGGCGTAGTTTGACGTGCTGATTGCAACGGTACCATTGGATCGGGTGGATTTGATGTATTTTTCGACTCAGCCCAATTTGATGGAAAAAGCCGCTATTGGTCGAGAAGGCACTTCCATAAGGGAGCCATCAAAAATGGTCTTTTGAATGTCATTTTTACCCATCGATTTTATGGCTTTTTCTGGCGTAGTTTGACGTGCTGATTGCAACGGTACCATTGGATCGGGTGGATTTGATGTATTTTTCGACTCAGCCCAATTTGATGGAAAAAGCCGCTATTGGTCGAGAAGGCACTTCCATAAGGGAGCCATCAAAAATGGTCTTTTGAATGTCATTTTTACCTATCGATTTTATGGCTTTTTCTGGCGTTGTTTGACGTGCTGATTGCAACGGTACCATTGGATCGGGTGGATTTGATGTATTTTTCGACTCAGCCCAATTTGATGGAAAAAGCCGCTATTGGCCGAGAAGGCACTTCCATAAGGGAGCCATCAAAAATGGTCTTTTGAATGTCATTTTTACCTATCGATTTTATGGCTTTTTCTGGCGTAGTTTGACGTGCTGATTGCAACGCTACCATTGGATCGGGTGGATTTGATGTATTTTTCGACTCAGCCCAATTTGATGGAAAAAGCCGCTATTGGTCGAGAAGGCACTTCCATAAGGGAGCCATCAAAAATGGTCTTTTGAATGTCATTTTTACCTATCGATTTTATGGCTTTTTCTGGCGTAGTTTGACGTGCTGATTGCAACGGTACCATTGGATCGGGTGGATTTGATGTATTTTTCGACTCAGCCCAATTTGATGGAAAAAGCCGCTATTGGTCGAGAAGGCACTTCCATAAGGGAGCCATCAAAAATGGTCTTTTGAATGTCATTTTTACCTATCGATTTTATGGCTTTTTCTGGCGTAGTTTGACGTGCTGATTGCAACGGTACCATTGGATCAGGTGGATTTGATGTATTTTTTGACTCAGCCCAATTTGATGGAAAAAGCTGCTATTGGTTGAGAAGGCACTTCCATAAGGGAGCCATCAAAAATGGTCTTTTGAATGTCATTTTTACCTATCGATTTTATGGCTTTTTCTGGCGTAGTTTGACGTGCTGATTGCAACGGTACCATTGGATTGGGTGGATTTGATGTACTTTTCGACTCAGCTCAATTTGATGGAAAAAGCCGCTATTGGTCGAGAAGGCACTTCCATAAGGGAGCCATCAAAAATGGTCTTTTGAATGTCATTTTTACCTATCGATTTTATGGCTTTTTCTGGCGTAGTTTGACGTGCTGATTGCAACGGTACCATTGGATCGGGTGGATTTGATGTATTTTTCGACTCAGCCCAATTTGATGGAAAAAGCCGCTATTGGCCGAGGAGGCACTTCCATAAGGGAGCCATCAAAAATGGTGTTTTGAATGTCATTTTTACCTATCGATTTTATGGCTTTTTCTGGCGTAGTTTGACGTGCTGATTGCAACGGTACCATTGGATTGGGTGGATTCGATGTATTTTTCGACTCAGCCCAATTTGATGGAAAAAGCCGCTATTGGTCGAGAGGGCACTTCCATAAGGTAGCCATCAAAAATGGTCTTTTGAATGTCATTTTTACCTATCGATTTTATGGCTTTTTCTGACGTAGTTTGACGTGCTGATTGCAACGGTACCATTGGATCGGGTGGATTTGATGTATTTTTCGACTCAGCCCAATTTGATGGAAAAAGCCGCTATTGGCCGAGAAGGCACTTCCATAAGGGAGCCATCAAAAATGGTCTTTTGAATGTCATTTTTACCTATCGATTTTATGGCTTTTTCTGGCGTAGTTTGACGTGCTGATTGCAACGGTACCATTGGATCGGGTGGATTTGATGTATTTTTCGACTCAGCCCAATTTGATGGAAAAAGCCGCTATTGGCCGAGGAGGCACTTCCATAAGGGAGCCATCAAAAATGGTCTTTTGAATGTCATTTTTACCTATCGATTTTATGGCTTTTTCTGGCGTAGTTTGACGTGCTGATTGCAACGGTACCATTGGATCGGGTGGATTCGATGTATTTTTCGACTCAGCCCAATTTGATGGAAAAAGCCGCTATTGGTCGAGAGGGCACTTCCATAAGGTAGCCATCAAAAATGGTCTTTTGAATGTCATTTTTACCTATCGATTTTATGGCTTTTTCTGGCGTAGTTTGACGTGCTGGTTGCAACGGTACCATTGGATCGAGTGGATTTGATGTATTTTTCGACTCAGCCCAATTTGATGGAAAAAGCTGCTATTGGTTTAGAAGGCACTTCCATAAGGGAGCCATCAAAAATGGTCTTTTGAATGTCATTTTTACCTATCGATTTTATGGCTTTTTCTGGCGTAGTTTGACGTGCTGATTGCAGCAGTACCATTGGATCGGGTGGATTTGATGTATTTTTCGACTCAGCCCAATTTGATGGAAAAAGCCGCTATTGGTCGAGAAGGCACTTCCATAAGGGAGCCATCAAAAATGGTCTTTTGAATGTCATTTTTACCTATCGATTTTATGGCTTTTTCTGGCGTAGTTTGACGTGCTGATTGCAACGGTACCATTGGATCGGGTGGATTTGATGTATTTTTCGACTCAGCCCAATTTGATGGAAAAAGCCGCTATTGGTCGAGAAGGCACTTCCATAAGGGAGCCATCAAAAATGGTCTTTTGAATGTCATTTTTACCTATCGATTTTATGGCTTTTTCTGGCGTAGTTTGACGTGCTGATTGCAAAGGTACCATTGGATCGGGTGGATTTGATGTATTTTTTGACTCAGCCCAATTTGATGGAAAAAGCTGCTATTGGTCGAGAAGGCACTTCCATAAGGGAGCCATCAAAAATGGTCTTTTGAATGTCATTTTTACCTATCGATTTTATGGCTTTTTCTGGCGTAGTTTGACGTGCTGATTGCAACGGTACCATTGGATCGGGTGGATTTGATGTACTTTTCGACTCAGCTCAATTTGAAGGAAAAAGCCGCTATTGGTCGAGAAGGCACTTCCATAAGGGAGCCATCAAAAATGGTCTTTTGAATGTCATTTTTACCTATCGATTTTATGGCTTTTTCTGGCGTAGTTTGACGTGCTGATTGCAACAGTACCATTGGATCGGGTGGATTTGATGTATTTTTCGACTCAGCCCAATTTGATGGAAAAAGCCGCTATTGGCCGAGGAGGCACTTCCATAAGGGAGCCATCAAAAATGGTGTTTTGAATCTCATTTTTACCTATCGATTTTATGGCTTTTTCTGGCGTAGTTTGACGTGCTGATTGCAACGGTACCATTGGATCGGGTGGATTCGATGTATTTTTCGACTCAGCCCAATTTGATGGAAAAAGCCGCTATTGGTCGAGAGGGCACTTCCATAAGGTAGCCATCAAAAATGGTCTTTTGAATGTCATTTTTACCTATCGATTTTATGGCTTTTTCTGACGTAGTTTGACGTGCTGATTGCAACGGTACCATTGGATCGGGTGGATTTGATGTATTTTTCGACTCAGCCCAATTTGATGGAAAAAGCCGCTATTGGCCGAGAAGGCACTTCCATAAGGGAGCCATCAAAAATGGTCTTTTGAATGTCATTTTTACCTATCGATTTTATGGCTTTTTCTGGCGTAGTTTGACGTGCTGATTGCAACGGTACCATTGGATCGGGTGGATTTGATGTATTTTTCGACTCAGCCCAATTTGATGGAAAAAGCCGCTATTGGCCGAGGAGGCACTTCCATAAGGGAGCCATCAAAAATGGTCTTTTGAATGTCATTTTTACCTATCGATTTTATGGCTTTTTCTGGCGTAGTTTGACGTGCTGATTGCAACGGTACCATTGGATCGGGTGGATTCGATGTATTTTTCGACTCAGCCCAATTTGATGGAAAAAGCCGCTATTGGTCGAGAGGGCACTTCCATAAGGTAGCCATCAAAAATGGTCTTTTGAATGTCATTTTTACCTATCGATTTTATGGCTTTTTCTGACGTAGTTTGACGTGCTGATTGCAACAGTACCATTGGATCGGGTGGATTTGATGTATTTTTCGACTCAGCCCAATTTGATGGAAAAAGCCGCTATTGGCCGAGAAGGCACTTCCATAAGGGAGCCATCAAAAATGGTCTTTTGAATGTCATTTTTACCTATCGATTTTATGGCTTTTTCTGGCGTAGTTTGACGTGCTGGTTGCAACGGTACCATTGGATCGAGTGGATTTGATGTATTTTTCGACTCAGCCCAATTTGATGGAAAAAGCTGCTATTGGTCGAGAAGGCACTTCCATAAGGGAGCCATCAAAAATGGTCTTTTGAATGTCATTTTTACCTATCGATTTTATGGCTTTTTATGGCGTAGTTTGACGTGCTGATTGCAACGGTACCATTGGATCGGGTGGATTTGATGTATTTTTCGACTCAGCCCAATTTGATGGAAAAAGCCGCTATTGGTCGAGAAGGCACTTCCATAAGGGAGCCATCAAAAATGGTCTTTTGAATGTCATTTTTACCTATCGATTTTATGGCTTTTTCTGGCGTAGTTTGATGTGCTGATTGCAACGGTACCATTGGATCGGGCGGATTTGATGTATTTTTCAACTCAGCCCAATTTGATGGAAAAAGCCGCTATTGGTCGAGAGGGCACTTCCATAAGGGAGCCATCAAAAATGGTCTTTTGATTGTCATTTTTACCTATCGATTTTATGGCTTTTTCTGGCGTAGTTTGACGTGCTGATTGCAACGGTACCATTGGATCGGGTGGATTTGATGTATTTTTCGACTCAGCCCAATTTGATGGAAAAAGCCGCTATTGGTCGAGAAGGCACTTCCATAAGGGAGCCATCAAAAATGGTCTTTTGAATGTCATTTTTACCTATCGATTTTATGGCTTTTTCTGGCGTAGTTTGACGTGCTGATTGCAACGGTACCATTGGATCGGGTGGATTTGATGTATTTTTCGACTCAGCCCAATTTGATGGAAAAAGCCGCTATTGGTCGAGAAGGCACTTCCATAAGGGAGCCATCAAAAATGGTCTTTTGAATGTCATTTTTACCTATCGATTTTATGGCTTTTTCTGGCGTAGTTTGACGTGCTGATTGCAACGGTACCATTGGATCGGGTGGATTTGATGAATTTTTGACTCAGCCCAATTTGATGGAAAAAGCCGCTATTGGTCGAGAAGGCACTTCCATAAGGGAGCCATCAAAAATGGTCTTTTGAATGTCATTTTTACCTATCGATTTTATGGCTTTTTCTGGCGTAGTTTGACGTGCTGATTGCAACGGTACCATTGGATCGGGTGGATTTGATGTACTTTTCGACTCAGCTCAATTTGATGGAAAAAGCCGCTATTGGTCGAGAAGGCACTTCCATAAGGGAGCCATCAAAAATGGTCTTTTGAATGTCATTTTTACCTATCGATTTTATGGCTTTTTCTGGCGTAGTTTGACGTGCTGATTGCAACGGTACCATTGGATCGGGTGGATTTGATGTATTTTTCGACTCAGCCCAATTTGATGGAAAAAGCCACTATTGGCCGAGAAGGCACTTCCATAAGGGAGCCATCAAAAATGGTCTTTTGAATGTCATTTTTACCTGTCGATTTTATGGCTTTTTCTGGCGTAGTTTGACGTGCTGATTGCAACGGTACCATTGGATCGGGTGGATTCGATGTATTTTTCGACTCAGCCCAATTTGATGGAAAAAGCCGCTATTGGTCGAGAGGGCACTTCCATAAGGTAGCCATCAAAAATGGTCTTTTGAATGTCATTTTTACCTATCGATTTTATGGCTTTTTCTGGCGTAGTTTGACGTGCTGATTGCAACGGTACCATTGGATCGGGTGGATTTGATGTATTTTTCGACTCAGCCCAATTTGATGGAAAAAGCCGCTATTGGTCGAGAAGGCACTTCCATAAGGGAGCCATCAAAAATGGTCTTTTGAATGTCATTTTTACCTATCGATTTTATGGCTTTTTCTGGCGTAGTTTGACGTGCTGATTGCAACGGTACCATTGGATCGGGTGGATTTGATGTATTTTTTGACTCAGACCAATTTGATGAAAAAGCCGCTATTGGTTGAGAAGGCACTTCCATAAGGGAGCCATCAAAAATGGTCTTTTGAATGTCATTTTTACCTATCGATTTTATGGCTTTTTCTGGCGTAGTTTGACGTGCTGATTGCAACGGTACCATTGGATCGGGTGGAATTGATGTACTTTTCGACTCAGCCCAATTTGATGGAAAAAGCCGCTATTGGCCGAGAAGGCACTTACATAAGGGAACCATCAAAAATGGTCTTTTGAATGTCATTTTTACCTATCGATTTTATGGCTTTTTCTGGCGTAGTTTGACGAGCTGATTGCAACGGTACCATTGGATCGGGTAGATTTGATGTACTTTTCGACTCAGCTCAATTTGATGGAAAAAGCCGCTATTGGTCGAGAAGGCACTTCCATAAGGGAGCCATCAAAAATGGTCTTTTGAATGTCATTTTTACCTATCGATTTTATGGCTTTTTCTGGCGTAGTTTGACGTGCTGATTGCAACGGTACCATTGGATCGGGTGGATTTGATGTATTTTTCGACTCAGCCCAATTTGATGGAAAAAGCCGCTATTGGTCGAGAAGGCACTTCCATAAGGGAGCCATCAAAAATGGTCTTTTGAATGTCATTTTTACCTATCGATTTTATGGCTTTTTCTGGCGTAGTTTGACGTGCTGATTGCAACGGTACCATTGGATCGGGTGGATTTGATGTATTTTTCGACTCAGCCCAATTTGATGGAAAAAGCCGCTATTGGTCGAGAAGGCACTTCCATAAGGGAGCCATCAAAAATGGTCTTTTGAATGTCATTTTTACCTATCGATTTTATGGCTTTTTCTGGCGTAGTTTGACGTGCTGATTGCAACGGTACCATTGGATCGGGTGGATTTGATGTATTTTTCGACTCAGCCCAATTTGATGGAAAAAGCCGCTATTGGTCGAGAAGGCACTTCCATAAGGGAGCCATCAAAAATGGTGTTTTGAATGTCATTTTTACCTATCGATTTTATGGCTTTTTCTGGCGTAGTTTGACGTGCTGATTGCAACGGTACCATTGGATCGGGTGGATTTGATGTATTTTTCGACTCAGCTCAATTTGATGGAAAAAGCCGCTATTGGTCGAGAAGGCACTTCCATAAGGGAGCCATCAAAAATGGTCTTTTGAATGTCATTTTTACCTATCGATTTTATGGCTTTTTCTGGCGTAGTTTGACGTGCTGATTGCAACGGTACCATTGGATCGGGTGGATTTGATGTATTTTTCGACTCAGCCCAATTTGATGGAAAAAGCCGGTATTGGCCGAGAAGGCACTTCCATAAGGGAGCCATCAAAAATGGTCTTTTGAATGTCATTTTTACCTATCGATTTTATGGCTTTTTCTGGCGTAGTTTGACGTGCTGATTGCAACGGTACCATTGGATCGGGTGGATTTGATGTATTTTTCGACTCAGCCCAATTTGATGGAAAAAGCCGCTATTGGTCGAGAAGGCACTTCCATAAGGGAGCCATCAAAAATGGTCTTTTGAATGTCATTTTTACCTATCGATTTTATGGCTTTTTCTGGCGTAGTTTGACGTGCTGATTGCAGCAGTACCATTGGATCGGGTGGATTTGATGTATTTTTTGACTCAGCCCAATTTGATGGAAAAAGCCGCTATTGGTCGAGAGGGCACTTCCATAAGGGAGCCATCAAAAATGGTCTTTTGAATGTCATTTTTACCTATCGATTTTATGGCTTTTTCTGGCGTAGTTTGACGTGCTGATTGCAACGGTTCCATTGGATCGGGTGGATTTGATGTATTTTTCGACTCAGCCCAATTTGATGGAAAAAGCCGCTATTGGGCGAGAGGGCACTTCCATAAGGGAGCCATCAAAAATGGTCTTTTGAATGTCATTTTTACCTATCGATTTTATGGCTTTTTCTGGCGTAGTTTGACGTGCTGATTGCAACGGTACCATTGGATCGGGTGGATTTGATGTATTTTTCGACTCAGCCCAATTTGATGGAAAAAGCCGCTATTGGTCGAGAAGGCACTTCCATAAGGGAGCCATCAAAAATGGTCTTTTGAATGTCATTTTTACCTATCGATTTTATGGCTTTTTCTGGCGTAGTTTGACGTGCTGATTGCAACGGTACCATTGGATCGGGTGGATTTGATGTATTTTTCGACTCAGCCCAATTTGATGGAAAAAGCCGCTATTGGTCGAGAAGGCACTTCCATAAGGGAGCCATCAAAAATGGTCTTTTGAATGTCATTTTTACCTATCGATTTTATGGCTTTTTCTGGCGTAGTTTGACGTGCTGATTGCAACTGTACCATTGGATCGGGTGGATTTGATGTATTTTTCGACTCAGCCCAATTTGATGGAAAAAGCCGCTATTGGTCGAGAAGGCACTTCCATAAGGAAGCCATCAAAAATGGTCTTTTGAATGTCATTTTTACCTATCGATTTTATGGCTTTTTCTGGCGTAGTTTGACGTGCCGATTGCAACGGTACCAATGGATCGGGTGGATTTGATGTATTTTTCGACTCAGCCCAATTTGATGGAAAAAGCCGCTATTGGTCGAGAAGGCAGTTCCATAAGGGAGCCATCAAAAATGGTCTTTTGAATGTCATTTTTACCTATCGATTTTATGGCTTTTTCTGGCGTAGTTTGACGTGCTGATTGCAACGGTACCATTGGATCGGGTGGATTTGATGTATTTTTCGACTCAGCCCAATTTGATGGAAAAAGCCGCTATTGGTCGAGAAGGCACTTCCATAAGGGAGCCATCAAAAATGGTCTTTTGAATGTCATTTTTACCTATCGATTTTATGGCTTTTTCTGGCGTAGTTTGACGTGCTGATTGCAACGGTACCATTGAATCGGGTGGATTTGATGTATTTTTCGACTCAGCCCAATTTGATGGAAAAAGCCGCTATTGGTCGAGAAGGCACTTCCATAAGGGAGCCATCAAAAATGGTCTTTTGAATGTCATTTTTACCTATCGATTTTATGGCTTTTTCTGGCGTAGTTTGACGTGCTGATTGCAACGGTACCATTGGATCGGGTGGATTCGATGTATTTTTCGACTCAGCCCAATTTGATGGAAAAAGCCGCTATTGGTCGAGAAGGCACTTCCATAAGGGAGCCATCAAAAATGGTCTTTTGAATGTCATTTTTACCTATCGATTTTATGGCTTTTTCTGGCGTAGTTTGACGTGCTGATTGCAACGGTACCATTGGATCGGGTGGATTTGATGTATTTTTCGACTCAGCCCAATTTGATGGAAAAAGCCGCTATTGGTCGAGAAGGCACTTCCATAAGGGAGCCATCAAAAATGGTCTTTTGAATGTCATTTTTACCTATCGATTTTATGGCTTTTTCTGGCGTAGTTTGACGTGCTGATTGCAACGGTACCATTGGATCGGGTGGATTTGATGTATTTTTCGACTCAGCCCAATTTGATGGGAAAAGCCGCTATTGGTCGAGAAGGCACTTCCATGAGGGAGCCATCAAAAATGGTCATTTGAATGTCATTTTTACCTATCGATTTTATGGCTTTTTCTGGCGTAGTTTGACGTGCTGATTGCAACGGTACCATTGGATCGGGTGGATTTGATGTATTTTTCGACTCAGCCCAATTTGATGGAAAAAGCCGCTATTGGTCGAGAAGGCACTTCCATAAGGGAGCCATCGAAAATGGTCTTTTGAATGTCATTTTTAACTATCGATTTTATGGCTTTTTCTGGCGTAGTTTGACGTGCTGATCGCAACTGTACCATTGGATCGGGTGGATTTGATATATTTTTCGACTCAGCCCAATTTGATGGAAAAAGCCGCTATTGGTCGAGAAGGCACTTCCATAAGGGAGCCATCAAAAATGGTCTTTTGAATGTCATTTTTACCTATCGATTTTATGGCTTTTTCTGGCGTAGTTTGACGTGCTGATTGCAACGGTACCATTGGATCGGGTGGATTTGATGTATTTTTCGACTCAGCCCAATTTGATGGAAAAAGCCGCTATTGGTCGAGAAGGCACTTCCATAAGGGAGCCATCAAAAATGGTCTTTTGAATGTCATTTTTACCTATCGATTTTATGGCTTTTTCTGGCGTAGTTTGACGTGCTGATTGCAACGGTACCATTGGATCGGGTGGATTTGATGTATTTTTCGACTCAGCCCAATTTGATGGGAAAAGCCGCTATTGGTCGAGAAGGCACTTCCATGAGGGAGCCATCAAAAATGGTCATTTGAATGTCATTTTTACCTATCGATTTTATGGCTTTTTCTGGCGTAGTTTGACGTGCTGATTGCAACGGTACCATTGGATCGGGTGGATTTGATGTATTTTTCGACTCAGCCCAATTTGATGGAAAAAGCCGCTATTGGTCGAGAAGGCACTTCCATAAGGGAGCCATCGAAAATGGTCTTTTGAATGTCATTTTTAACTATCGATTTTATGGCTTTTTCTGGCGTAGTTTGACGTGCTGATCGCAACTGTACCATTGGATCGGGTGGATTTGATGTATTTTTCGACTCAGCCCAATTTGATGGAAAAAGTCAATATTGACCAAAAATGCATTTCTACCGCACACATCAGTAAGCCGTCAAAAATGGTCATTTGAATGTCATTTTTACCTATCGATTTTATGGCTTTTCCTGGCGTAGTTTGACGTGCTGATTGCAACGGTACCATTGGATCGGGTGGATTTGATGTATTTTTCGACTCAGCCCAATTTGATGGAAAAAGCCGCTATTGGTCGAGAAGGTACTTCCATAAGGGAGCCATCAAAAATGGTCTTTTGAATGTCATTTTTACCTATCGATTTTATGGCTTTTTCTGGCGTAGTTTGACGTGCTGATTGCAACGGTACCATTGGATCGGGTGGATTTGATGTATTTTTCGACTCAGCCCAATTTGATGGAAAAAGCCGCTATTGGTCGAGAAGGCACTTCCATAAGGGAGCCATCAAAAATGGTCTTTTGAATGTCATTTTTACCTATCGATTTTATGGCTTTTTCTGGCGTAGTTTGACGTGCTGATTGCAACGGTACCATTGGATCGGGTGGATTTGATGTATTTTTCGACTCAGCCCAATTTGATGGAAAAAGCCACTATTGGTCGAGAGGGCACTTCCATAAGGGAGCCATCAAAAATGGTCTTTTGAATGTCATTTTTACCTATCGATTTTATGGCTTTTTCTGGCGTAGTTTGACGTGCTGATTGCAACGGTACCATTGGATCGGGTGGATTCGATGTATTTTTCGACTCAGCCCAATTTGATGGAAAAAGCCGCTATTGGTCGAGAAGGCACTTCCATAAGGGAGCCATCCAAAATGGTCTTTTGAATGTCATTTTTACCTATCGATTTTATGGCTTTTTCTGGCGTAGTTTGACGTGCTGATTGCAACGGTACCATTGGATCGGGTGGATTTGATGTATTTTTCGACTCAGCCCAATTTGATGGAAAAAGCCGCTATTGGTCGAGAAGGCACTTCCATAAGGGAGCCATCAAAAATGGTCTTTTGAATGTCATTTTTACCTATCGATTTTATGGCTTTTTCTGGCGTAGTTTTACGTGCTGATTGCAACTGTACCATTGGATCGGGTGGATTTGATGTATTTTTCGACTCAGCCCAATTTGATGGAAAAAGCCGCTATTGGTCGAGAAGGCACTTCCATAAGGGAGCCATCAAAAATGGTCTTTTGAATGTCATTTTTACCTATTGATTTTATGGCTTTTTCTGGCGTAGTTTGACGTGCTGATTGCAACGGTACCATTGGATCGGGTGGATTTGATGTATTTTTCGACTCAGCCCAATTTGATGGAAAAAGCCGCTATTGGTCGAGAAGGCACTTCCATAAGGGAGCCATCAAAAATGGTCTTTTGAATGTCATTTTTACCTATCGATTTTATGGCTTTTTCTGGCGTAGTTTGACGTGCTGATTGCAACGGTACCATTGGATCGGGTGGATTTGATGTATTTTTCGACTCAGCCCAATTTGATGGAAAAAGTCAATATTGACCGAAAATGCATTTCTACCGCACACATCAGTAAGCCGTCAAAAATGGTCTTTTGAATGTCATTTTTACCTATCGATTTTATGGCTTTTTCTGGCGTACTTTGACGTGCTGATTGCAACGGTACCATTGGATCGGGCGGATTTGATGTATTTTTCGACTCAGCCCAATTTGATGGAAAAAGCCGCTATTGGTCGAGGAGGCACTTCCATAAGGGAGCCATCAAAAATGGTCTTTTGAATGTCATTTTTACCTATCGATTTTATGGCATTTTCTGGCGTAGTTTGACGTGCTGATTGCAACGGTACCATTGGATCGGGTGGATTTGATGTATTTTTCGACTCAGCCCAATTTGATGGAAAAAGCCGCTATTGGTCGAGAAGGCACTTCCATAAGGGAGCCATCAAAAATGGTCTTTTGAATGTCATTTTTACCTATCGATTTTATGGCTTTTTCTGGCGTAGTTTGACGTGCTGATTGCAACGGTACCATTGGATCGGGTGGATTTGATGTATTTTTCGACTCAGCCCAATTTGATGGAAAAAGCCGCTATTGGTCGAGAAGGCACTTCCATAAGGGAGCCATCAAAAATGGTCTTTTGAATGTCATTTTTACCTATCGATTTTATGGCTTTTTCTGGCGTAGTTTGACGTGCTGATTGCAACGGTACCATTGGATCGGGTGGATTTGATGTATTTTTCGACTCAGCCCAATTTGATGGAAAAAGCCGCTATTGGTCGAGAAGGCACTTCCATAAGGGAGCCATCAAAAATGGTCTTTTGAATGTCATTTTTACCTATCGATTTTATGGCTTTTTCTGGCGTAGTTTGACGTGCTGATTGCAACGGTACCATTGGATCGGGTGGATTTGATGTATTTTTCGACTCAGCCCAATTTGATGGGAAAAGCCGCTATTGGTCGAGAAGGCACTTCCATGAGGGAGCCATCAAAAATGGTCTTTTGAATGTCATTTTTACCTATCGATTTTATGGCTTTTTCTGGCGTAGTTTGACGTGCTGATTGCAACGGTACCATTGGATCGGGTGGATTTGATGTATTTTTCGACTCAGCCCAATTTGATGGAAAAAGCCGCTATTGGTAAGGGAGCCATCAAAAATGGTCTTTTGAATGTCATTTTTACCTATCGATTTTATGGCTTTTTCTGGCGTAGTTTGACGTGCTGATTGCAACGGTACCATTGGATCGGGTGGATTTGATGTATTTTTCGACTCAGCCCAATTTGATGGAAAAAGCCGCTATTGGTCGAGAAGGCACTTCCATAAGGGAGCCATCAAAAATGGTCTTTTGAATGTCATTTTTACCTATCGATTTTATGGCTTTTTCTGGCGTAGTTTGACGTGCTGATTGCAACGGTACCATTGGATCGGGTGGATTTGATGTATTTTTGGACTCAGCCCAATTTGATGGAAAAAGCCGCTATTGGTCGAGAAGGCACTTCCATAAGGGAGCCATCAAAAATGGTCTTTTGAATGTCATTTTTACCTATCGATTTTATGGCTTTTTCTGGCGTAGTTTGACGTGCTGATTGCAACGGTACCATTGGATCGGGTGGATTTGATGTATTTTTTGACTCAGCCCAATTTGATGGAAAAAGCCGCTATTGGTCGAGAAAACACTTCCATAAGGGAGCCATCAAAAATGGTCTTTTGAATGTCATTTTTACCTATCGATTTTATGGCTTTTTCTGGCGTAGTTTGACGTGCTGATTGCAACGGTACCATTGGATCGGGTGGATTTGATGTATTTTTCGATTCAGCCCAATTTGATGGAAAAAGCCGCTATTGGTCGAGAAGGCACTTCCATAAGGGAGCCATCAAAAATGGTCTTTTGAATGTCATTTTTACCTATCGATTTTATGGCTTTTTCTGGCGTAGTTTGACGTGCTGATTGCAACAGTACCATTGGATCGCGTGGATTTGATGTATTTTTCGACTCAGCCCAATTTGATGGAAAAAGCCGCTATTGGTCGAGAAGGCAATCCTATAAGGGAGCCGTCAAAAATGGTCCTTTCAATGTCATTTTTACCTATCGATTTTATGGCTTTTTCTGGCGTAGTTTGACGTGCTGATTGCAACGGTACCATTGGATCGGGTGGATTTGATGTATTTTTCGACTCAGCCAAATTTGATGGAAAAAGCCGCTATTGGTCGAGAAGGCACTTCCATAAGGGAGCCATCAAAAATGGTCTTTTGAATGTCATTTTTACCTATCGATTTTATGGCTTTTTCTGGCGTAGTTTGACGTGCTGATTGCAACGGTACCATTGGATCGGGTGGATTTGATGTATTTTACGATTCAGCCCAATTTGATGGAAATAGCCAATATTGACCGAAAATGCATTTTTACCACGTATATAAGTGAGCTGTCAAAAATGGTTGTTTGAATGTCATTTTTACCCATCGATTTTATTGCTTTTTCTGGCGTAGTTTGACGTGCTGATTGCAACGGTATCTTTGGATCGGGTGGATTTGATGTATTTTTCGATTCAACCCAATTTGATGAAAATAGCCGCTATTGGTCGAGAAGGCACTTCCAGCAGATACATAAGTGAGCCGTCAAAAATGGTCTTTTGAATGTCATTTTTACCGATTGATTTTATGGCTTTTTCTGGCGTAGTTTGACGTGCTGATTGCAACGGTACCATTGGATCGGATGGATTTGATATATTTTTCGATTCAGCCCAATTTGATGGAAATATCTGCTATTGGTCGAGAAGGCACTTCCAGCTCATACATAAGTGAGCCGTCACAAATGGTCTTTCGAATGTCATTTTTACCTATCGATTTTATGGCTTTTTCTGGCGTAGTTTGACGTGCTGATTGCAACGGTACCATTGGATCGGGTGGATTTGATGTATTTTTGATTCAGCCTGATTTGATGAAAATATCTGCTATTGGTCGAGAAGGCACTTCCAGCTCATACATAAGTGAGCCGTCACAAATGGTCTTTCGAATGTCATTTTTACCTATCGATTTTATGGCTTTTTCTGGCGTAGTTTGACGTGCTGATTGCAACGGTACCATTGGATCGGGTGGATTTGATGTATTTTTGATTCAGCCTGATTTGATGAAAATAGCCGATATTGACCGAAAATGCATTTTTACCGCATACATAAGTGAGCTGTCAAAAATGGTCTTTTGAATGTCATTTTTACCTATCGATTATATGGCTTTTTCTGGCGTAATTTGACGTGCTGATTGCAACGGTACCATTGGATCGGGTGGATTTGATGTATTTTTCGATTCAGCCCAATTTGATGGAAATAGCCAATATTGACCGAAAATGCATTTTTACCGCATACATAAGTGAGCTGTCAAAAATGGTCTTTTGAATGTCATTTTTACCTATCGATTTTATGGCTTTTTCTGGCGTAGTTTGACGTGCTGATTGCAACGGTACCATTGGATCGGGTGGATTTGATGTATTTTCGATTCAGCCCAATTTGATGGAAAAAGCCGCTATTGGTTGAGAAGGCACTTCCATAAGGGAGCCATCAAAAATGGTCTTTTGAATGTCATTTTTACCAATCGATTTTATGGCTTTTTCTGGCGTAGTTTGACGTGCTGATTGCAACGGTATCTTTGGATCGGGTGGATTTGATGTATTTTTCGATTCAACCCAATTTGATGAAAATAGCCGCTATTGGTCGAGAAGGCACTACCAGCAGATACATAAGTGAGCCGTCAAAAATGGTCTTTTGAATGTCATTTTTACCTATTGATTTTATGGCTTTTTCTGGCGTAGTTTGACCTGCTGATTTCAACGGTACCATTGGATCGGGTGGATTTGATGTATTTTTCGATTCAGCCCAATTTGATGAATAAATCGGCTATTGGTCGAGAAGGCACTTCAAGCTCATACATAAGTGAGCTGTCACAAATGTTCTTTTGAATGTCATTTTTACCTATCGATTTTATGGCTTTTTCTGGCGTAGTTTGACGTGCTGATTGCAACGGTACCATTGGATCGGGTGGATTTGATGTATTTTTCGATTCAGCCCAATTTGATGGAAATAGCCAATATTGACCGAAAATGCATTTTTATCGCATACATAAGTGAGCCGTCACAAATGGTCTTTTGAATGTCATTTTTACCTATCGATTTTATGGCTTTTTCTGGCGTAGTTTGACATGCTGAGTGCAACGGTACCATTGGATCGGGTGGATTCGATGTATTTTTCAATCCAGCCCAATTTGATGGAAATAGCCAATATTGACCGAAAATGCATTTTTACCGCATACATAAGTGAGCCGTCACAAATGGTCTTTTGAATGTCATTTTTACCTATCGATTTTATGGCTTTTTCTGGCGTAGTTTGACGTGCTGATTGCAACGGTACCATTGGATCGGGTGGATTTGATGTATTTTTGATTCAGCCCAATTTGATGGAAAAAGCTGCTATTGGTCGAGAAGGCACTTCCATAAGGGAGCCATCAAAAATGGTCTTTTGAATGTCATTTTTACCTATCGATTTTATGGCTTTTTCTGGCGTAGTTTGACGTGCTGATTGCAACGGTACCATTGGATCGGGTGGATTTGATGTATTTTTCGACTCAGCCAAATTTGATGGAAAAAGCCGCTATTGGTCGAGAAGGCACTTCCATGAGGGAGCCATCAAAAATGGTCTTTTGAATGTCATTTTTACCTATCGATTTTATGGCTTTTTCTGGCGTAGTTTGACGTGCTGATTGCAACGGTACCATTGGATCGGGTGGATTTGATATATTTTACGATTCAGCCCAATTTGATGGAAATAGCCAATATTGACCGAAAATGCATTTTTACCACGTATATAAGTGAGCCGTCAAAAATGGTTGTTTGAATGTCAATTTTACCCATCGATTTTATGGCTTTTTCTGGCGTAGTTTGACGTGCTGATTGCAACGGTATCTTTGGATCGGGTGGATTTGATGTATTTTTCGATTCAACCCAATTTGATGAAAATAGCCACTATTGGTCGAGAAGGCACTACCAGCAGATACATAAGTGAGCCGTCAAAAATGGTCTTTTGAATGTCATTTTTACTTATTGATTTTATGGCTTTTTCTGGCGTAGTTTGACGTGCTGATTTCAACGGTACCATTGGATCGGGTGGATTTGATGTATTTTTCGATTCAGCCCAATTTGATGGAAAAAGCCGCTATTGGTCGAGAAGGCACTTCCAGCTCATACATAAGTGAGCCGTCACAAATGTTCTTTTGAATGTCATTTTTACCTATCGATTTTATGGCTTTTTCTGGCGTAGTTTGACATGCCGATTGCAACGGTACCATTGGATCGGGTGGATTTGATGTATTTTTCGATTCAGCCCAATTCAAGGGAAATAGCCAATATTGACCGAAAATGCATTTTTACCGCATACGTAAGTGAGCCATCAAAAATGGTCTTTTGAATGTCATTTTTACCTATCGATTTTATGGCTTTTTCTGGCGTAGTTTGACGTGCTGATTGCAACGGTACCATTGGATCGGGTGGATTTGATGGATTTTTGATTCAGCCTGATTTGATGAAAATAGCCAATATTGACTGAAAATGCATTTTTACTGCATACATAAGTGAGCCATCAAAAATGGTCGTTTGAATGTCATTTTTACCTATCGATTTTATGGCTTTTTCTGGCGTAGTTTGACGTGCTGATTGCAACGGTACCATTGGATTGGGTGGATTTGATGTATTTTTCGTTTCAGCCCAATTTGATGGAAATAGCCAATATTGACCGAAAATGCATTTTTACCGCATACATAAGTGAGCTGTCAAAAATGGTCTTTTGAATGTCATTTTTACCTTTCGATTTTATGGCTTTTTCTGGCCTAGTTTGACATGCTGAGTGCAACGGTACCATTGGATCGGGTGGATTCGATGTATTTTTCGATTCAGCCCAATTTGATGGAAATAGCCAATATTGACCGAAAATGCATTTTTACCGCATACATAAGTGGGCTGTCAAAAATGGTCTTTTGAATGTCATTTTTACCTATCGATTTTATGGCTTTTTCTGGCGTAGTTTGACGTGCTGATTGCAACGGTACCATTGGATTGGGTGGATTTGATGTATTTTTCGATTCAGCCCAATTTGATGGAAATAGCCAATATTGACCGAAAATGCATTTTTACTGCATACATAAGTGAGTTATCAAAAATGGTCTTTTGAATGTCATTTTTACCTATCGATTTTATGGCTTTTTCTGGCCTAGTTTGACATGCTGAGTGCAACAGTACCATTGGATCGGGTGGATTCGATGTATTTTTCGATTCAGCCCAATTTGATGGAAATAGCCAATATTGACCAAAAATGCATTTTTACCGCATACATAAGTGAGCCGTCACAAATGGTCTTTTGAATGTCATTTTTACCTATCGATTTTATGGCTTTTTCTGGCGTAGTTTGACATGCTGAGTGCAACGGTACCATTGGATCGGGTGGATTTGATGTATTTTTCGATCCAGCCCAATTTGATGGAAATAGCCAATATTGACCGAAAATGCATTTTTACCGCATACATAAGTGAGCCGTCACAAATGGTCTTTTGAATGTCATTTTTACCTATCGATTTTATGGCTTTTTCTGGCGTAGTTTGACGTGCTGATTGCAACGGTACCATTGGATCGGGTGGATTTGATGTATTTTTGATTCAGCCCAATTTGATGGAAAAAGCCGCTATTGGTTGAGAAGGCACTTCCATAAGGGAGCCATCAAAAATGGTCTTTTGAATGTCATTTTTACCTATCGATTTTATGGCTTTTTCTGGCGTAGTTTGACGTGCTGATTGCAACGGTACCATTGGATCGGGTGGATTTGATGTATTTTTCGACTCAGCCAAATTTGATGGAAAAAGCCGCTATTGGTCGAGAAGGCACTTCCATGAGGGAGCCATCAAAAATGGTCTTTTGAATGTCATTTTTACCTATCGATTTTATGGCTTTTTCTGGCGTAATTTGACATGCTGATTGCAACGGTACCATTGGATCGGGTGGATTTGATATATTTTACGATTCAGCCCAATTTGATGGAAATAGCCAATATTGACGGAAAATGCATTTTTACCACGTATATAAGTGAGCCGTCAAAAATGGTCTTTTGAATGTCATTTTTACCTATTGATTTTATGGCTTTTTCTGGCGTAGTTTGACGTGCTGATTTCAACGGTACCATTGGATCGGGTGGATTTGATGTATTTTTCGATTCAGCCCAATTTGATGAAAATATCTGCTATTGGTGGCGAAGGCACTTCCAGCTCATACATAAGTGAGCCGTCACAAATGTTCTTTTGAATGTCATTTTTACCTATCGATTTTATGGCTTTTTCTGGCGTAGTTTGACATGCTGAGTGCAACGGTACCATTGGATTGGGTGGATTTGATGTATTTTTTGATTCAGCCCAATTTGATGGAAATAGCCAATATTGACCGAAAATGCATTTTTACGGCATACATAAGTGAGTTGTCAAAAATGGTCTTTTGAATGTCATTTTTACCTATCGATTTTATGGCTTTTTCTGGCCTAGTTTGACATGCTGAGTGCAACGGTACCATTGGATCGGGTGGATTTGATGTATTTTTCGATTCAGCCCAATTTGATGGAAATAGCCAATATTGACCGAAAATGCATTTTTACCGCATACATAAGTGAGCTGTCAAAAATGGTCTTTTGAATGTCATTTTTACCTTTCGATTTTATGGCTTTTTCTGGCCTAGTTTGACATGCTGAGTGCAACGGTACCATTGGATCGGGTGGATTCGATGTATTTTTCGACTCAGCCCAATTTGATGGAAATAGCCAATATTGACCGAAAATGCATTTTTACCGCATACATAAGTGAGCCGTCACAAATGGTCTTTTGAATGTCATTTTTACCTATCGATTTTATGGCTTTTTCTGGCGTAGTTTGACGTGCTGATTGCAACGGTACCATTAGATCGGGTGGATTTGAAGTATTTTTCGATTCAGCCCAATTCAAGGGAAATAGCCAATATTGACCGAAAATGCATTTTCACTGCATACATAAGTGAGCCATCACAAATGGTCTTTTGAATGTCATTTTTACCTATCGATTTTATGGCTTTTTCTGGCGTAGTTTGACGTGCTGATTGCAACAGTACCATCGGATCAGGTGGATTTGATGTATTTTTCGATTCAGCCCAATTTGATGGAAATAGCCAATATTGACCGAAAATGCATTTTTACCGCATACATAAGTTAGCTGTCAAAAATAGTCTTTTGAATGTCATTTTTACCTATCGATTTTATGGCTTTTTCTGGCGTAGTTTGACGTGCTGATTGCAACGGTACCATTGGATCGGGTGGATTTGATGTGTTTTTCGATTCAGCCCAATTTGATGAAAATAGCCGCTATTGGTCGAGAAGGCACTTCAAGCACATACATAAGTGAGCCGTCAAAAATGGTCTTTTGAATGTCATTTTTACCTATCGATTTTATGGCTTTTTCTGGCGTAGTTTGATGTGCTGATTTCAACGGTAGCATTGGATCGGGTGGATTTGATGTATTTTTCGATTAAGCCCAATTTGATGGAAATAGCCAATATAGACCGAGAATTCATTTTTACTGCACACATAAGTGAGCCATCAAAAATGGTCTTCTGAATGTCATTTTTAACTATCGATTTTATGGCTTTTTCTAGCGTAGTTTGACGTGCTGATTGCAACAGTACCATTGGATCGGGTGGATTTAATGTATTTTTCGACTCAGCCCAATTTGATGAAAATAGCCGCTATTGGTCGAGAAGGCACTTCCAGCACATACATAAGTGAGCCGTCAAAAATGGTCTTTTGAATGTCATTTTTACCTATCGATTTCATGGCTTTTTCTGGCGTAGTTTGACGTGCTGATTGCAACGGTACCATTGGATTGGGTGGATTTGATGAATTTTTTGATTCATACCAATTTGATGGAAATAGCCAATATTGACCGAAAATGCATTTTTACTGCATACATAAGTGAGCTGTCACAAATGGTCTTTTGAATGTCATTTTTACCTATCGATTTTATGGCTTTTTCTGGCGTAGTTTGACGTGCTGATTGCAACGGTACCATTGGATCGGGTGGATTTGATGTATTTTTCGATTCAGCCCAATTTGATGAATAAATCTGCTATTGGTCGAGAAGGCACCTCCAGCACATACATAATTGAGCCGTCAAAAATAGTCTTTTGAATTTCATTTTTACCCATTGATTTTATGGCTTTTCCTGGCGTAGTTTGACGTGCTGATTGCAACGGTACCATTGGATCGGGTGGGTTTGATGTATTTTTCGATTCAGCCCAATTTCATGGAAATAGCCAATATTGACCGAAAATGCATTTTTACGGCATACATAAGTGAGCCGTCAAAAATGGTCTTTTGAATGTCATTTTTACCTATCGATTTTATGGCTTTTTCTGACGTAGTTTGACGTGCTGATTGCAACGGTACCATTGGATCGGGTGGATTTGATGTATTTTTCGATTCAACCCAAGTTGATGAAAAGAGACAATATTGACCAAAAATGCATTTTCACTGCATACATAAGTGAGCCGTCAAAAATGGTCTTTTGAATGTCATTTTTACCTATCGATTTTATGGCTTTTTCTGGCGTAGTTTGACGTGCTGATTGCAACGGTACCATTAGATCGGGTGGATTTGATGTATTTTTCGATTCAGCCCAATTTGATGGAAATAGCCAATATTGACCGAAAATGCATTTTTACCGCATACATAAGTGAGCTGTCAAGAATAGTCTTTTGAATGTCATTTTTACCTATCGATTTTATGGCTTTTTCTGGCGTAGTTTGACGTGCTGATTGCAACGGTACCATTGGATCGGGTGGATTTGATGTGTTTTTCGATTCAGCCCAATTTGATGAAAATAGCCGCTATTGGTCGAGAAGGCACTTCAAGCACATACATAAGTGAGCCGTCAAAAATGGTCTTTTGAATGTCATTTTTACCTATCGATTTTATGGCTTTTTCTGGCGTAGTTTGACGTGCTGATTTCAACGGTAGCATTGGATCGGGTGGATTTGATGTATTTTTCGATTAAGCCCAATTTGATGGAAATAGCCAATATAGACCGAGAATTCATTTTTACTGCACACATAAGTGAGCCATCAAAAATGGTCTTCTGAATGTCATTTTTAACTATCGATTTTATGGCTTTTTCTAGCGTAGTTTGACGTGCTGATTGCAACAGTACCATTGGATCGGGTGGATTTAATGTATTTTTCGACTCAGCCCAATTTGATGAAAATAGCCGCTATTGGTCGAGAAGGCACTTCCAGCACATACATAAGTGAGCCGTCAAAAATGGTCTTTTGAATGTCATTTTTACCTATCGATTTCATGGCTTTTTCTGGCGTAGTTTGACGTGCTGATTGCAACGGTACCATTGGATTGGGTGGATTTGATGAATTTTTTGATTCATACCAATTTGATGGAAATAGCCAATATTGACCGAAAATGCATTTTTACTGCATACATAAGTGAGCTGTCACAAATGGTCTTTTGAATGTCATTTTTACCTATCGATTTTATGGCTTTTTCTGGCGTAGTTTGACGTGCTGATTGCAACGGTACCATTGGATCGGGTGGATTTGATGTATTTTTCGATTCAGCCCAATTTGATGAATAAATCTGCTATTGGTCGAGAAGGCACCTCCAGCACATACATAATTGAGCCGTCAAAAATAGTCTTTTGAATTTCATTTTTACCCATTGATTTTATGGCTTTTCCTGGCGTAGTTTGACGTGCTGATTGCAACGGTACCATTGGATCGGGTGGGTTTGATGTATTTTTCGATTCAGCCCAATTTCATGGAAATAGCCAATATTGACCGAAAATGCATTTTTACGGCATACATAAGTGAGCCGTCAAAAATGGTCTTTTGAATGTCATTTTTACCTATCGATTTTATGGCTTTTTCTGACGTAGTTTGACGTGCTGATTGCAACGGTACCATTGGATCGGGTGGATTTGATGTATTTTTCGATTCAACCCAAGTTGATGAAAAGAGACAATATTGACCAAAAATGCATTTTTACTGCATACATAAGTGAGCCGTCAAAAATGGTCTTTTGAATGTCATTTTTACCTATCGATTTTATGGCTTTCTCTGGCGTAGTTTGATGTGCTGATTGCAACGGTACCATTGGATCGGGTGGATTTCATGTATTTTTCGTTTCAGCCCAATTTGATGGAAATAGCCAATATCGACTGAAAAAACATTTTTACCGCATACATAAGTGAGCTGTCACAAATGGTCTTTTGAATGTCATTTTTACCTATCGATTTTATGGCTTTTTCTGGCGTAGTTTGACGTGCTGATTGCAACGGTACCATTGGATCGGGTGGATTTGATGTATTTTTCGATTCAGCCCAATTTGATGAAAATAGCCGCTATTGGTCGAGAAGGCACTTCGAGCACATACATAAGTGAGCCGTCAAAAATGGTCTTTTGAATGTCATTTTTACCTATCGATTTCATGGCTTTTTCTGGCGTAGTTTGACGTGCTGATTTCAACGGTAGCATTGGATCGGGTGGATTTGATGTATTTTTCGATTCAGCCCAATTTGATGGAAATAGCCAATATTGACCGAAAATTCATTTTTACTGCACACATAAGTGAGCCGTCAAAAATGGTCTTCTGAATGTCATTTTTAACTATCGATTTTATGGCTTTTTCTGGCGTAGTTTGACGTGCTGATTGCAACAGTACCATTGGATCGGGTGGATTTAATGTATTTTTCGATTCAGCCCAATTTGATGAAAATAGCCGCTATTGGTCGAGAAGGCACTTCCAGCACATACATAAGTGAGCCGTCAAAAATGGTCTTTTGAATGTCATTTTTACCTATCGATTTTATGGCTTTTTCTGGCGTAGTTTGACGTGCTGATTGCAACGGTACCATTGGATTGGGTGGATTTGATAAATTTTTTGATTCAGCCCAATTTGATGGAAATAGCCAATATTGACTGAAGATGCATTTTTATTGCATACATAAGTGAGCTGTCAAAAATGGTCTTTTGAATGTCATTTTTACCTATCAATTTTATGGCTTTTTCTGGCGTAGTTTGACGTGCTGATTGCAACGGTACCATTGAATCGGGTGGATTTGATGTATTTTTGATTCAGCCCAATTTGATGGAAATAGCCAATATTGACAAAAAATGCATTTTTACTGCATACATAAGTGAGCTGTCACAAATGGTCTTTTTAATGTCATTTTTACCTATCGATTTTATGGCTTTTTCTGGCGTAGTTTGACGTGCTGATTGCAACGGTACCATTGGATCGGGTGGATTTGATGTATTTTTTGATTCAGCCCAATTTGATGAATAAATCTGCTATTGGTCGAGAAGGCACCTCCAGCACATACATAAGTGAGCTGTCAAAAATGGTCTTTTGAATGTCATTTTTACCTATCGATTTTATGGCTTTTTCTGACGTAGTTTGACGTGCTGATTGCAACGGTACCATTGGATCGGGTGGATTTGATGTATTTTTCGATTCAACCCAAGTTGATGAAAAGAGCCAATATTGACCAAAAATGCATTTTTACTGCATACATAAGTGAGCCGTCAAAAATGGTCTTTTGAATGTCATTTTTACCTATCGATTTTATGGCTTTCTCTGGCGTAGTTTGATGTGTTGATTGCAACGGTACCATTGGATCGGGTCGATTTCATGTATTTTTTGTTTCAGCCCAATTTGATGGAAATAGCCAATATTGACCGAAAATTTATTTTTACTGCAAACATAAGTGAGCCGTCAAAAATGGTCTTTTGAATGTCATTTTTACCTATCGATTTTATGGCTTTTTCTGGCGTAGTTTGACGTGCTGATTGCAACGGTACCGTTGGATTGGGTGGATTTGATGTATTTATCGATTCAGCCCAATTTGATGGACATAGCCAATATTGACATAAAATGCATTTTTACTGCACACATCAGTAAGCTGTCAAAAATGGACTTTCGAATGTCATTTTTATTTATCATTCTATTGCTTTTTCTGGCGTAGTTTGACGTGATGATTGCAACGGTAACATTGGATATGGTGTATTTGATGTTTTTTTCGATTTAGCCCAATTCGACAGAAATAGCCGCTATAGGTTGAGACGGCACTTCTAGCACATATATAAGTAAACTGTCGAAAATGGTCTCTTGAATGTCACTTTTACCTATCGATTTTATGGCTTTTTCTGGCGTGGTTTGATGTGCTGAATGCAACAGTCCCATAGGATCGGCTTGATTTGATATATTTTTAGATTTAGCCCTATATGATTGAAATAGCTGCTGATGGTCGAAAAAGACACTTCTAGCACATACATAAGTAAGCCATCAAAAATGATCTTTTGAATGTCATTTTTACCTATCGATTTTATGGCTTTCTCTGGCGTAGTTTGACGTGCTGATTGCAACGGTACCATTGGATCGGGTGGATTTGATGTATTTTTCGACTCAGCCCAATTTGATGGAAAAAGCCGCTATTGGCCGAGAAGGCACTTCCATAAGGGAGCCATCAAAAATGGTCTTTTGAATGTCATTTTTACCTATCGATTTTATGGCTTTTTCTGACGTAGTTTGACGTGCTGATTGCAACGGTACCATTGGATCGGCGTGATTTGATGTAGTTTTTTATTCAGCCCATTTAGACAGAAATAGCCACAATTGACCGAGAAGCCCATACACGAGTAAGCCGTCAAAAATGGTCTTTTGAATGTCATTTTTACCTATCGATTTTATGGCTTTTTCTCTTGTAGTTTGATGTGCTGGTTGCAACGGTAGCATTGGATCGGGTGGATTTGATGTATTTTTCGATTCAGCCCAATTTGACAGAAATAGCCACAATTTACCAAGAAGGCATTAACAACATATATATATATATATATATATATATATATATATATATATATATATATATATATATATGGAATAATAGTTCATATATATATACAATAATAGTTTAATAAATTTGAGAAAAAAATTTCAATAAACCATGAGGGTTCTGTTAAAATTTGTACACCAAAAAACTAAAACTAAAAAATTTTCCCTTTCTTTCTTTACATCTCACAATTAAATTTACGTGTACTCCTTAATTACAAATTATCTTTTTTGATTGTGCAGTAAAATCAATTAAAAACCTAATATTTCAATATTTCAAACAGACCACTATCTGAATCACCTGGTCTTTTGTAAATATATATACATACATTTGAAATAAAAATTTAGTTTCTGGTCATCTTCAGTACGCATTTTACATGATTGACTAGAAAATATTTTTCAAGTTAATTCCTATGTTATGTTTCAAATATATTTTTATAAATAACAGGCACTAGATGTCAATATATATTTCTGCTCAAAAGAAATAAATGATCTGAAATATATTTATGATTCAAAGAAAAATTTAGTCAAAAACATCAATTCTTTAATTTTTATTTCACATTGCTCAATCAATTTTTATTACAATAATGATTACAGATATCTATCAGTTTTTTTTCCCTGCTTTCCAGATTGAGTAGCTATTCTCCATTTGCTGGTGATAACAACCAAGAAACATTTAGCTACATTAAAAGTCTGGATTTCAATTTTGATGATGAAGTCTGGGACTACATCTCTGACGATGCCAAAGACTTCATTGGTAATTTCCTCTTGAACAACAAAGGGTAAATAGCAGAATTTTATCCGTCCGTACTAAATTTGCCTTTATTAATTCACCATTTTTTAGTATCAGTGGTTGTAGTTAAATGTAATATATTGATAATAAGTCCAATTTTTCATCATATCAAGTGTGAAAATATTTCATAGTATATTGGTACTAAATTCTCAAATCTTGTTCCATGAATGCAATGTTGTACTAAGACTTGATTCAATTATCATTTAATTAATTATAATCAGATAGATAGATATTTTCAAGATGCAATTTTGTGTTCTATACATCATAATTACAAATCAATTTTTTTTTTAGTTTTTTAGAAAGAATGACTATTGATTAAGTGTTGGACCATCGTTTGTTAATGTTAGTTATCTGCCTCTGTTTATTTTTTAATCAATTGAAGTAAACAATACTTGGCAAAGTTTAACCTCTAAGTCGTCAAGAATGGATTATTTGATAACGACAGATTTTCACATAGTACCGGATTGTATTGAAAATAACTCATATTCTTTCCATCATACTTTATCATTTTCATTAGAAAAAGAGTTTTTAGAATTTAAATAAAATGAATCTATACTTTGTTGTGTGTCTACGTTCAAAAAGAGATAATGCACATGGAAAAATATTTCATCACTTGTTACAAAGGTTAAAGCATAGAAATAACACGATAAGAATGGATAGGTGGTCAGTGGACATGACCAGCGGGCGTGAAATGAAAATTGAAGAAAACAGACGATAGAAATGATCGGTTTGATCACTCACTGTATATCACTATCTTTCTCTCTCCCCCTCCCTAATCGCAACTCATTTCCTCTCGACTCTCTTCGGAGACCGGCTTTCGTAGCGTGCAGACAACGCCAGGTAGTAGAAAGTGCTCCTATCGTAATGTTCAGCCCTGTTGCTCGCTGCTGCCTACAATTGTAGCCAGGAGACTCACCAAGAAACTCGTTCTCCGTCTTAGGGTCCGCTGCTTAGGCGGCTGCTACCGCTTCTTCTACGGAAGAAGAAGTAGAAAAAACTATTTCGTTCCATTGAAAGAGCAACACGCTTACGATGTTAGGCCGTATCGAAAGGTAAACAAACAAAAGGGAGATAAGCGGACGAAGGTGAGGACGATTTACGGTCCTTGCCCGTCTCTTCCTTACCGTCTCATACGTTAATTCCTGCTGTTGCCGGCTGTTTACCAGTTACGATAACGTTCGAAGACGACGACTAGAGCAGTGACTGGAAGGCCCGAGACGGGATTCCCTGTTGTTGTTGTTGTTGTTGTTGTTGTTGTTGTTGTTGTTGTTGTTGTTGTTGTCGTGGGAGCAGCTTGCAGCGCTACGGTATGTGGACATCCGTGTGCTTGCAGAGACGGCAAGGTAGGTAGGTAGCTAGGTAGGTAGGTAGCTAGGTAGCTAGGTAGCTAGGTAGGGGCTGGCAATCGATGACAGGCTGGGACAGAGGGCTAAACGCTAGAAGTGAGGCACACATAGAGCTAACCCTAACCCTAACCCCTGATCCCTGAACCCTAATCCCTGAACCCTAACCCCCGAACCCTAACCCTAACCCCAAACCCTAACCCTAAACCCGAACCCTAGCCCCTAACCCTGAACCTTAACTTCAAACCCTGAACAAAACCCTGAACCTAACTCTAACCCTTAACCCCTAACCCTAACTTTAACCCTCACCCTGACCCTAAACCTGACCCTGACCTTGACCCTAACCTGTAACCCACTCCCTAACATCTACCCTAGAATGGCTACTTGGTCACGTGACATGGCCAACGCGTGGGGATTGAAAATGGAAATAAACAGACGATAGAACAAAACGCTGGAAAACCGAAATAAGGATTTTTGTTTTGTCGATTTCATGTGGCCTATCAGAATAGAAAGATGTGTAAATTTGCTTTGTACTAATATTCAATTCAATTGATGAAAAAAGTTATACTTTTAAATACAATAAGTAATATATAGGACAATTTTTCAAGTTTGACTGTGGAGAATTTTTTTAAACAAAATAGGTGGATTTTACGTCCTTTAATAAGATTTGCACGACCCGTTATGTCACTCATTATTGTCTTATTATTCACTCTCGATTTGGATATTTTCTCAATAGTTTAAACAACGAAAATATGTTGAAGCCCATTATACCCCTTGCTGTCAGACTTTGTTGATAAATGGCAATGTTGTTATAATGAAATGAAGATCAACACCTTTTAAAGAGGCGAAAAACGTCCATTGAATCAATAACGAAAAAAAAGGATGATTGATAAAAAAATAAAAACAACAAAAACAAGCAAGTTTTCAAATGGAGAAAGAATCAACTTATCAAACGTCATTTTCCGTTTTAGAGACTTCGTCTGACTTTTGGTGTCACTTTAAAGCAAAGATTAACACAAATTACTTATTATTTTTTGTTGTGAGAAAATTTTGAAGACATGAATCATTACTAACTCTTTCTTTGACATTGAGAGCTATTTAGAATTAAAATAGAATCACAACAAAACCTCATCAGTCTGCATCCATTCAAATTTAGCAAAAAATAATGAGCTAAATCACTCAATCAGTACAGTGCAGTAGTAGCAGACCATACAAATATTTCTATTGAATATATTCATGTAACAGAAGTTCAAGGAAACGTCCATCTCTTCATATTTCGTGCAATTTGATTTATAGATGCACAAGTTAAAATCATTCAATATTAGCTTATCGATACTTCATTTCTCCATAGGTAAACAATCACAAACCGACGAGATCAATAGACCGCCTGATTAGATAGACATTCTAGTCGTAATATTTTGTTACTTGAAAACATTCATAAGGCGATAATGCATATTGAAAAATGTAATGATACAATGGGAATAACTCTTGTACTCTCAATTACAGTTACCTCCCTTGAAGGTTAATGCGAAATGAAACTTTTAAATTCATGTTTAAAAGAATAAAATTTTGTTTAAAAATGCTCTTTTCTAATTTTCTTAATAAGTCCAAAAATATAATCATTTTCAATTCCTGAATCTGTTAAACTTGCATATAAAATATTTTATTATCACAGGATTAGTTTGTAATAGAAACTGTGTAAGCATGAAGTACATATAAATAAGTATAATCATATGTGTCTTCTTGAAATATTGTAAAATAGTAAAAAGAAATCAAAGCCAAAATGTAAAGTTTTGAACAAATAAAGAGTATCCGAGGGTTGAGTTGACAAAATATATCTGCTAAAACGACTAAAATAAACTAAGTTTATTTATGGATTTGTTTCTATAATTTTTATGTTTGAGGTTTCACCTTAATTTAAAATACAAAATAAGACAGCGAATTATAACTCTGAAGTAAAAAATAACTGATCAAATTTAATTACATTTACAGTAGTAATATAGAGGAAAGGTTAGGTAGATTAATACGAGGGTTAGGAGAGAGAGGACAGAAAAGAATATTATGTTGTTTATTAAGAGAATAAGGTGGGAAAGATGAGAAAATGAACTTTGGTAGTTTATTGAGAGGGTAAGACAATTTTTGTGTATGAAACTAAGGAATGTTTGCTTGACGTTTAGGTAAACACAGGAAATGAAGATTAGAAGGGATAAGGGAGAAAACAAGAAGATACAGGTAGAGGGTGAGAAAAAACAGAATAGAATCAACTTAAGTCAGCACCTGTAGAATTGTTACTGGTCCAGCTTATAAGAAATAATGACTGAAAAGTGGAAAGTTTCAAATGATAGATAGAGAAAGTGTCATCAATCAATGAAAAGGAGAAAAGAAGGAATGAAAGAAAGAAATAGATGGAGAGAGAAAAAGAGAGAAATGGAAAAAAGAAACATATGGGTTCTAGTTTTGAGTTAATATCAATAGTGTCTTCATTTATATCTAAAATCATCTAGATTTTTGTGACATCTATCAAGAAAAATATTTTGATACTATTTTATCAAGTCCCTTCTCATGGACAAGTAAACATCCCCTCCAGTTAAAGGGAAAATATTTCTCAAAAAGTCGAAGTATTTTTAAAATTCTTGCCAGTGTTGAGTTGTAGCTTATTAGGAGTTATCTCAATCAACACATAGAAACTAAGAATCTACTGGACGTTTGATTCGATATCTTCCTTTTATCAAAGTACATTAGGCAATTTCAATAGTTTGCAAGAATGGATATACAATAAATGACAAAAAAAGAGTATGGAAAAACAATCTTAGTAAATCAAGTTGGAGATGAACTCAGAAAGTGGAAGAGAAAATTTGAAAATTTACTAAAAAGAAAAACAGAATAATAAAGCCTTTGTGTATGGTATGGTATGGTATGATCAGACTATATTTATTGTCTATATGTTCATTTCTTCACAATGATTCAGCTCTGTACCCTCTGACCTTCATCTGATGTTCCTTATTCTAGAATATGAAATCACTTCAAGAAGGACATCTTTAAAAAAAAAACAAATAATCAAGAAAGACATCTCGGAAAAACAAAGCAGATCATCCAATGCAAGGGAAGCAAGTCAGAATATGACCCCCCTCAAACATACAGGATGTACAAAAAACAGGAACAACCAACAAAGACCAAAGAGTTCATGGGGATATATTAACTAATGATCGCATAACCATGGGAAAAAATCTTACTTTATCATACACAAAGTTTAATACACCCTGTCTGGCAAAATTCAGACAAGATTTCAGAAGAATAAAAGTTTCAAATGGAAATAAATTGCCAAACAAGCAGAAAATTGGGTTTGAAAAATATGTACATGAAGATATCTCAAAACAAAAATATTACATTTATTCTTGATATTTGACTGTTTTACAATAAGAATTCTTGAGTGATTATAAAGAGAGATCTTTTTAGCTAGTTGTGGATTTATAATATTCATGGAATGTGGACACAAAATTTTAAAATTGCTATCACTAGTATTTATATACATATATAGATATAAAATGTACAGCAAAAATTTATAAAGTATGCATTACATAACATATCTTATTGTGATTTTATCATCATGATCATCATTTCTGTTCAAGCATTTTGAACTTATTAGGGTGCTCTTTTGATATTTTCGATGCATTGACAAAATTGATTCTTTTTTTTACTCTATATTTTTGTATTTGAACCCTAGAATGTCCAACTGTTGTCTGTATTTATTTTGTAGATTTTGGATTGATTGAAATAATGTTCTAAGTGGAGTCTATAGCAGGCTGTTTTGCATTCTGTCTAATCTTCATTAGGAAACATAGTTCTGAGATTTCATCCATTTAAGCAATGTTTTTGTAGTTTAGCATTTAAACATCAGTAAGAAAAAAAAAAGGTTTTTGTGTCTAATATCTTGACTTTTTACTTGCATTTACAGTAAACCCTCACTATAACAAAAACCTTGATAGAATGAATTTTGACTCCAAGGAATACATTTACTATGACAAACTTGGTATCATGCTAGCTTTATATTCCAGCCTTTTGTGACTTTAGATTAAAATCAAAGTGTAATATCTGTTCCTCTGACTTCACTGAAACATAGCATTAACTTTCTGTTTTCAATTTGAACGCAAAAAGCAGAACCATGAAGCAAAGGAAGTGCCACAAATACTATTTTGAATACAACTTTAAAATCCATGCAGGCATTTACAACCGTAAGTTTTTAAACACTATTCAACTATGTAGACTGAAAGAATGCTTGTTTACAAATACATCTTTTTCTAAGGGAACGAGGCACATCACTAACTTTGCAAAATTAATTTTACACTTTTCATGAAATATTAATCCATTGTTTTATCATTCTGAATTCAACTATTTCATGTTGGTACAGTATTCTGTCATGTATTATTACATACTTTCAGGTGCATGCATGTATATGAGCGTTTCAGTAGTCTCATTTTATGCATGTTATGAAGGCATTAAAAACAAAAATAGTTTCTGATGTTTACTTAGTATAAAAAACGCTATTTTGCAAAAGCTTGTTATTCTAATAATTTCAGAATCGCTTTATTCTCAAAAATACATTTCAATTATATGTAAGCTTTAAAACAGTCAGCAATCAGTTCTCATCTTTCTGGGTTAGGGTTAGGGTTAGTTTGGTTCGTGAGAAATCTAATAAAAATGAATATTTCTCTACAACTCTACTTACATGTCGGTTATTGAAGAGAAACATAAGCATGCTCTGCCTCTTTTAGTGCCACTGTAGTGAATAATCTCTAGAATGCTTACTTCATGTTGGCCATCAGAAAAAAAGCTGTTTGTAATTTTTATGATTTAACTCCCTTAGATTTCACTATTTAGTGATTATTAGTGGTGGTATTTCATTCAAAAATCATTTACATGACAATCTATGGCAGGCTGCTCTCCTTCCAAACATGCACTGGAATATCTAACCCCAAACCCTAACCCCTGAAAGTGCTAACCCCAACCCTAACCCTAACCTTAGCCCTAACCCTAACCCTAACCCTAAGCCTAACCCTAACCCTAATCCCTAACCCTAACTCTAACCCTAACCCTAAACCCTAACCCTAACCCCGAGTCTAACCCTAACCCTAAACCCTAACCCTAAACCCTAACCCTAGCCCTGACCCTAACCCTAACCCTAACCCAAACCCTAACCCTAACCTAACCTTAACCCTAACCCTAACCCTGACTCTAGCCCTAGCCCTAGCCCTAACCCAACCCCAACCCAAACCCTAACCCTAATATTTTTTAGGGTCTATGTGGTATAAGTGCCTTCTTGGCCAATACTGGCTATTTCTGTCAAAATGGGCTAAATTGAAAACTACATCAAATACAGCCTTTCCAATGGCACTGCTGATATCAGCTCGTCAAAGCCATGAAATCAATGGGTAAAAATAACATTCTAAAGAGAATTTTTGAGGGCTTATGTACTAGGAGTGCTCTCTCAGCCAATACCGGCTATTTCCGTCAAAAAGGGCTAAATCGAAAACTACATCAAATACAGCCGATCAAATGGTACCAATGCAATCAGCACGTCAAACTACGCCACAAAAGCCAGAAAATAGATAGGGAAAAATTACATTCGAAAGATCATTTTTTAGGGCTTATGTCCTAAAAGTGCCTATTCGGCCAATACCGGTTATTTCCGTCAAAAATGGGCTAAATCGAAAACATCAAATACAGCCGATCCAATGGTACATTGCAATCAGCACCTCAAACTACGCCAGAAAAAGCCATAAAACCGATAGGTAAAAATGACATTCTAAAGACCATTTTTGAGGACTTATGTGCTAAAAGTGCCTTCTTGGCCAATACCAGCTATTTTTGTGAAGAAGGGGTTAAATCAAAAACTACATCAAATACAGCCGATCCAATGGTACCATCAAACTACGCCAGAAAAAGCCATGATATCTATGGGTAAAAATCACATTAGAAAGACCATTTTTGATGGTCTATGTGCCAGAAGTGCTTTCTCAGCCACTACCGTCTATTTCCGTCGAAATAGGCTAAATCGAAAACTACATCAAATACAGCCAATCCAATGGTGCTTTTGCAATCAGCACGTCAAACTACACCGGAAAAGGCCAGAAATCGATGGGTAAAAGACACATTTAAAGACCATTTTTGTAGGCTTATGTGCCAGAACTGCCTTCTTGGCCAATACCGGTTATTTCTGTCAAAATGGGTTAAATCGGAATTACATCAAATCCAGAGAATCCAATGGTGACATTGCAATCAGCAAGTCAAACTACGCAAGAAAAGCTATAAAATTGATGAGTGAAAATCACATTCGAAAGACCATTTTTGAGGGCGTATGCGCCAGAAGTGCCTTCTTGGCCAATACCGGCTATTTCTGTCAGAATGGGCTAAATCGAAAAATACGCCAAATACAGCCGATCAAATGGTACCGTTGCAATCAGCACGTCAAACTACGCCAGAAAAAGCCAGAAAATCCATAGGTAAAAATGACATACGAAAGACTATTTCTATGGCTTATGTGCTGGAAGTGCTTTCTCAGCCTATACCTGCTATCTCTGTCAAAATAGGCTAAATCGAAAAATACATCAAATTCAGCCGATTCAATGGTACCGTGGCAATCAGCACGTCAAACTACGCCAAAAAAAGCCATAAAATCGAGGGGTAAAAATGACATCCGAACAACCATTTTTGAGGGCTTATGTGCTAGAAGTGCCTTCTTGGCCAATACCTGCTCTTTCCGTCAAAATGTTCTAAATTAAAAAAATATCAAATACAGCCGATCCATTGGTAAATTGCAATCAGCACGTCAAACTACGCCAGAAAAAGCCATAAAATTGATGGGTAAAAATGACATTAGAAAGACCATTTTTGAGGGCATATGTGCCAGAAGTGCCTTCTTGGCAAATACTGGCTCTAAATCGAAAACTACAACAAATACAGCCAATCCAATGGTACTTTTGCAATCAGCACGTCAAACTACGCCAGAAAAAGCCATAAAATCCATAGGTAAAAATGAAATTCAAAACACCATCTTAGAGATCTTATATACTAGAAGTGCTTTCCCGGCCAATACCGGCTATTTCTGTCAATAGTGGCTAAATCAAAAACTACATCAAATTTAGCCGATCCAATGGTATCGTTTCAATCAGCACGTCAAAGTACGCAAGAAAAAGCCATGAAATCGATAGGTAAAAATGACATTCGAAAGACTATTATTTATGGCTTATGTGCTAGAAGTGCCTTCCCAGCCAATATTTTCCATTGCTTTCTTTATTTTGCCCTGACCATGAAGGACCTAATTTACATGTCATTTTATTTTAACATTAAAATGGTCATTTCGAACAGTCCGTAGATTCCACGAATTCTGTTAGTCTCTAACAGGAATTTTCTATATACATTACTATGCAATGAGACGTTTCATAATTCAGAGGATTTAATGCTATTTATGTTTATTCTGTTTTACTGTAAATGTGTTTTTACCTTATACTTTTTGTATATAGTCAATATACTCCAGGGTTTAAATTCATGATTAACACAAATAAGTTCAAAATAGTTTTTATTTTAAAAAAATGATCACCAGATGTTATTATTTAATAAGGTCAACATCTAATTCTCTATATATTATCCTAATTGTAAATAGTGATTTTTTTTTGTGTGATATTTCCCGTTCATTTTACCTTGGAACATTTTTTGTTTACTGAAGCACATGATTCACTTCTTGAAATAAAGGGCAATTATTTAGTCCAAGGGTTGGCAACCTTTTTGCCTCTGCACACTTGAACTAGTGGATGGATTGCTAGATATATGCTATTTTCTTTTTAAAAAAAATGCTTGAGGTGTAGCATTTTTCCATTCACACATATCTAACTATAATTACCCCAAATCAATGAATCAAACAGGCTAAAAAATCATTTGAGCTGGAACAAGGATGCTTATTAGTAATTTTAGTCATAATTTATTTCAATCAGTTTGGAGGCTGGATCTATCCAACAAGCTTTAGGTTGGCTACCCCTGATTTGGTCCTTTTTCAGTGGAACATCGTCTGATTATTGTATTGTAACGATCTATATGAAATAAAGAATGGAACATCATTTGATTATTGTATTGTAAAGATCTATATGAAATAAAGAATAGAACATCATTTGATTATTGTATTGTAATGATCTATATGAAATAAAGAATGGAACATCATTTGATCATCGTATTGTAATGATCTATATGAAATAAAGAATGGAACATCATTTGATCATCATATTGTACTGATCTATATGAAATAAAGATTCGAACATCATTTGATTAGTGTATTGTAATGATCTATATGAAATAGAGAATGGAACATCATTTGATTATTGTATTGTAACAATTTATATGAAATAAATAATGGAACATCATTTGATTATCGTATTGTGATGATCTATATGAAATAAAGAATGGAACATCATTTGATCAATGTATTGTAATGGTCTATATAGAATGGAGAATGGATCATCATTTGATTATTGTATTGTAATGATCTATATGAAATAAAGAATGGAACATCATTTGATTATCGTATTGTAATGATCTATATGAAATAAAGAATGGAACATCATTTGATTATCGTATTGTAATGATCTATATGAAATAAAGAATGGAACATCATTTGATTATCGTATTGTAATGATCTATATGAAATAAAGAATGGAACATCAGTTGATTATTGCATTGTAACAATCTGTATGAAATAAAGAATGGAACATCATTTGATTATCGTATTGTAATGATCTATATAGAATAAAGAATGGAACATCATTTGATTATTGCATTGTAACGATCTGTATGAAATAAAGAATGGAATATCATTTGATTATCGTATTGTAATGATCTATATGAAATAAAGAATGGAACATCATTTGATTATTGCATTGTAACGATCCGTATGAAATAAAGAATGGAACATCATTTGATTATTGTATTGTAATGATGTATATGAAATAAAGAATGGAACATCAGTTGATTATCGTATTGTAATGATCTATATAAAATAAAGAATGGAACATCATTTGATTATTGTATTGTAATGATCTATATGAATTAAAGAATGGAACATCATTTGATCAATGTATTGTAATGGTCTATATAGAATGGAGAATGGATCATCATTTGATTAGTGTATTGTAATGATCTATATGAAATAAAAAATGGAACATCATTTGATTATTGCATTGTAACGATCTGTATGAAATAGAGAATGGAATATCATTTGATTATTGTATTGTAATGATCTATATGAAATAAAGAATGGAACATCATTTGATTATTGCATTGTAACAATCTGTATGAAATAAAGAATGGAACATCATTTGATTATTGTATTGTAATGATGTATATGAAATAAAGAAGGGAACATCATTTAATCAATGTATTGTAACGATCTATATGAAATAAAGAATGGAACATCATTTAATTAGTGTATTGTAACGATCTATATGAAATAAAGAATGGAACATCATTCGATTATTGCATTGTAACGATCTGTATGAAATGAAGAATGGAACATCATATGATTATTGTATTGTAACGATCTATATGAAATAAAAAATGGAACATCATTTGGTTATTGCATTGTAATGATCTATATGAAATAAAGAATGGAACATCATTTGGTTATTGTATTGTAATGATCTATATGAAATAAAGAATGGAACATCATTTGATTATTGTATTGTAATGATCTATATGAATTAAAGAATGGAACATCATTTGATTATCGTATTGTAATGATCTATATAAAATAAAGAATGGAACATCAGTTGATTATCGTATTGTAATGATCTATATGAATTAAAGACTGGAACATCATTTGATTATCGTATTGTAATAATCTATATGAAATGAAGATGGAACATCAGTTGATTATTGCATTGTAACGATCTGTATGAAATAAAAAATGGAACATCATTTGATTAGTGCATTGTATCGATCTGTATGAAATGAAGAAGGGAACATCATATGATTATTGTTTTGTAACAATCTATATGAAATAAAGAATGGAACATCATTTGATTATCGTATGGTAATGATCTATATAAAAAAAAGAATGGAACATCATATGATTATTGTATTGTAATGATCTATATGAAATAAAGAATCGAATATCATTTGATTATCGTATTGTAATGATCTATATGGAATAAAGAATGGAACATCATTTGATTATTGTATTGTAATGATCTATATGAAATAAAGAAGGGAACATCATTTGGTCAATGTATTGTAACGATCTATATGAAATAAAGAATCGAACATCATTTGATTATTGTATTGTAAAGATGTATATGAAATAAAAAATGGAACATCATTTGATTAGAGTATTGTAATGATCTATATGAAAAAAAGAATGGAACATCATTTGATTATTGCATTGTAACAATCTGTATGAAATGAAGAATGGAACATCATATGATTATAATATTGTAACGATCTATATGAAATAAAGAATGGAACATCATTTGGTTATTGCATTGTAACGATCTATATGAAATAAAGAATGGAACATCATTTGATTATTGCATTGTAACGATCTGTATGAAATAAAGAATGGAACATCATTCGATCATCGTATTTAAATGATCTATATGAGATAAAGAATGGAACATCATTTGATTATTGCATTGTAACGATCTGTATGAAATAAAGAATGGAACATCATTCGATTATCGTATTGTAATGATCTATATGAATTAAAAAATGGAACATCAGTTGATTATCATATTGTAATGATCTATATGAAATAAAGAATGGAACATCATATGATTATTGTATTGTAATGATCTATATGAAATAAAGAATCGAATATCATTTGATTATCGTATTGTAATGATCTATATGAAATAAAGAATGGAACATCATTTGATTATCGTATTGTAATGATCTATATGAAATAAAGAAGGGAACATCATTTGGTCAATGTATTGTAACGATCTATATGAAATAAAGAATCGAACATCATTTGATTATTGTATTGTAATGATGTATATGAAATAAAGAATGGAACATCAGTTGATTATCGTATTGTAATGATTTATATGAAATAAAAAATGGAACATCATTTGATCAATGTATTGTAATGATCTATATAGAATGGAGAATGGATCATCATTTGATTAGTGTATTGTAATGATCTATATGAAATAAAGAATGGAACATCATTTGATTATTGCATTGTAACAATATGTATGAAATAAAGAATGGAACATCATATGATTATTGTATTGTAACGATCTATATGAAATAAAGAATGGAACATCATTTGGTTATTGTATTGTAATGATCTATATGAAATAAAGAATGGAACATCATTTGATTATTGCATTGTAACAATCTGTATGAAATAAAGAATGGAACATCATTTGATTATTGCATTGTAACGATCCATATGAAATAAAGAAGGGAACATCATTTAGTCAATGTATTGTAACGATCTATATGAAATAAAGAATGGAACATCATTTAATTAGTGTATTGTAACGATCTATATGAAATAAAGAATGGAACATCATTTGGTTATTGCATTGTAATGATCTATATGAAATAAAGAATGGAACATCATTTGATTATTGCATTGTAACGATCTGCATGAAATAAAGAATTGAACATCATTCGATTATCGTATCTAAATGATTTATATGAAATAAAGAATGGAACATCATTTGATCATTGCATTGTAACGATCTGTATGAAATAAAGAATGGAACATCATTCGATTATCGTATTGTAATGATCTATATAAAATAAAGAATGGAACATCATTTGATTATCGTATTGTAATGATCTATATGAATTAAAGAATGGAACATCAGTTGATTATCATATTGTAATGATCTATATGAAATAAAGAATGGAACATCATTTGGTTATTGTATTGTAATGATCTATATGAAAAAAAGAATCGAATATCATTTGATTATCGTATTGTAATGATCTATATGAAATAAAGAATGGAACATCATTTGATTATTGCATTGTAATGATCTATATGAAATAAAGAAGGGAACATCATTTGGTCAATGTATTGTAACGATCTATATGAAATAAAGAATCGAACATCATTTGATTATTGTATTGTAATGATGTATATGAAATAAAGAATGGAACATCAGTTGATTATCGTATTGTAATGATCTATATGAAATAAAGAATGGAACATCATTTGATCAATGTATTGTAATGATCTATATAGAATGGAGAATGGATCATCATTTGATTAGTGTATTGTAACGATCTATATGAAATAAAGAATGGAACATCATTTGATTATTGCATTGCAACGATCTGTATGAAATAAAGAATGGAACATCATATGATTATTGTATTGTAACGATCTATATGAAATAAAGAATGGAACATCATTTGGTTATTGAATTGTAATGATCTATATGAAATAAAGAATGGAACATCATTTGATTATTGCATTGTAACAATCTGTATGAAATAAAGAATGGAACATCATTTGATTATTGTATTGTAACGATCTATATGAAATAAAGAATGGAACATCATTTGGTTATTGTATTGTAATGATCTGTATGAAATAAAGAATGGAACATCATTTGATTATTGTATTGTAACGATCTATATGAAATAAAGAATGGAACATCATTTGATTATTGCATTGTAACGATCTGTATGAAATAAAGAATGGAACATCATTCGATCATCGTATTTAAATGATCCATATGAGATAAAGAATGGAACATCATTTGATTATTGCATTGTAACGATCTGTATGAAATAAAGAATGGAACATCATTCGATTATCGTATTGTAATGATCTATATGAATCAAAGAATGGAACATCAGTTGATTATCATATTGTAATGATCTATATGAAATAGAGAATGGAACATCATATGATTATTGTATTGTAATGATCTATATGAAATAAAGAATCGAATATCATTTGATTATCGTATTGTAATGATCTATATGAAATAAAGAATGGAACATCATTTGATTATCGTATTGTAATGATCTATATGAAATAAAGAAGGGAACATCATTTGGTCAATGTATTGTAACGATCTATATGAAATAAAGAATCGAACATCATTTGATTATTGTATTGTAATGATGTATATGAAATAAAGAATGGAACATCAGTTGATTATCGTATTGTAATGATTTATATGAAATAAAAAATGGAACATCATTTGATCAATGTATTGTAATGATCTATATAGAATGGAGAATGGATCATCATTTGATTAGTGTATTGTAATGATCTATATGAAATAAAGAATGGAACATCATTTGATTATTGCATTGTAACAATATGTATGAAATAAAGAATGGAACATCATTCGATCATCGTATTTAAATGATCTATATGAAATAAAGAATGGAACATCATTTGGTTATTGTATTGTAATGATCTATATGAAATAAAGAATGGAACATCATTTGATTATTGCATTGTAACAATCTGTATGAAATAAAGAATGGAACATCATTTGATTATTGCATTGTAACGATCCATATGAAATAAAGAAGGGAACATCATTTAGTCAATGTATTGTAACGATCTATATGAAATAAAGAATGGAACATCATTTAATTAGTGTATTGTAACGATCTATATGAAATAAAGAATGGAACATCATTCGATTATTGCATTGTAACGATCTGTATGAAATGAAGAAGGGAACATCATATGATTATTGTATTGTAACGATCTATATGAAATAAAGAATGGAACATCATTTGGTTATTGCATTGTAATGATCTATATGAAATAAAGAATGGAACATCATTCGATTTTTGCATTGTAACGATCTGCATGAAATAAAGAATTGAACATCATTCGATTATCGTATCTAAATGATTTATATGAAATAAAGAATGGAACATCATTTGATCATTGCATTGTAACGATCTGTATGAAATAAAGAATGGAACATCATTCGATTATCGTATTGTAATGATCTATATAAAATAAAGAATGGAACATCATTTGATTATCGTATTGTAATGATCTATATGAATTAAAGAATGGAACATCAGTTAATTATCATATTGTAATGATCTATATGAAATAAAGAATGGAACATCATTTGGTTATTGTATTGTAACGATCTATATGAAAAAAAGAATCGAATATCATTTGATTATCGTATTGTAATGATCTATATGAAATAAAGAATGGAACATCATTTGATTATTGTATTGTAATGATCTATATGAAATAAAGAAGGGAACATCATTTGGTCAATGTATTGTAACGATCTATATGAAATAAAGAATCGAACATCATTTGATTATTGTATTGTAATGATGTATATGAAATAAAGAATGGAACATCAGTTGATTATCGTATTGTAATGATCTATATGAAATAAAGAATGGAACATCATTTGATCAATGTATTGTAATGATCTATATAGAATGGAGAATGGATCATCATTTGATTAGTGTATTGTAACGATCTATATGAAATAAAGAATGGAACATCATTTGATTATTGCATTGTAACGATCTGTATGAAATAAAGAATGGAACATCATATGATTATTGTATTGTAACGATCTATATGAAATAAAGAATGGAACATCATTTGGTTATTGTATTGTAATGATCTATATGAAATAAAGAATGGAACATCATTTGATTATTGCATTGTAACAATCTGTATGAAATAAAGAATGGAACATCATTTGATTATTGTATTGTAACGATCTATATGAAATAAAGAATGGAACATCATTTGGTTATTGTATTGTAATGATCTGTATGAAATGAAGAATGGAACATCATTTGATTATTGTATTGTTACGATCTATATGAAATAAAGAATGGAACATCATTTGGTTATTGTATTGTAATGATCTATATGAAATAAAGAATGGAACATCATTTGATTAGTGTATTGTAACGATCTATATGAAATAAAAAATGGAACATCATTTGATTATTGCATTGTAACGATATGTATGAAATAATGAATGGAACATCATATGATTATTTTATTGTAACGATCTATATGAAATAAAGAATGGAACATCATTTGGTTATTGTATTGTAATGATCTATATGAAATAAAGAATCGAACATCATTTGATTATTGCATTGTAACAATCTGTATGAAATAAAGAATGGAACATCATTTGATTATTGCATTGTAACGATCTGTATGAAAAAAAGAATGGAACATCATATGATTATTGTATTGTAACGATCTATATGAAATAAAGAATGGAACATCATTTGGTTATTGTATTGTAATGATCTATATGAAATAAAGAATCGAACATCATTTGATTATTGCATTGTAACAATCTGTATGAAATAAAGGATGGAACATCATTTGATTAGTGTATTGTAACGATCTATATGAAATAAAGAATGGAACATCATTTGATTATTGCATTGTAACGATCTGTATGAAATAATGAATGGAACATCATATGATTATTGTATTGTAACGATCTATATGAAATAAAGAATGGAACATCATTTGATCAATGTATTGTAATGATCTATATAGAATGGAGAATGGATCATCATTTGATTAGTGTATTGTAACGATCTATATGAAATAAAGAATGGAACATCATTTGATTATTGCATTGTAACGATCTGTATGAAATAAAGAATGGAACATCATATGATTATTGTATTGTAACGATCTATATGAAATAAAGAATGGAACATCATTTGGTTATTGAATTGTAATGATCTATATGAAATAAAGAATGGAACATCATTTGATTATTGCATTGTAACAATCTGTATGAAATAAAGAATGGAACATCATTTGATTATTGTATTGTAACGATCTATATGAAATAAAGAATGGAACATCATTTGGTTATTGTATTGTAATGATCTGTATGAAATAAAGAATGGAACATCATTTGATTATTGTATTGTAACGATCTATATGAAATAAAGAATCGAACATCATTTGATTATTGCATTGTAACAATCTGTATGAAATAAAGAATGGAACATCATTTGATTATTGTATTGTAACGATCTATATGAAATAAAGAATGGAACATCATTTGGTTATTGTATTGTAATGATCTGTATGAAATAAAGAATGGAACATCATTTGATTATTGTATTGTAACGATCTATATGAAATAAAGAATGGAACATCATTTGGTTATTGTATTGTAATGATCTATATGAAATAAAGAATCGAACATCATTTGATTATCGTATTGTAACGATCTATATGAAATAAAGAATGGAACATCATTTGATTATTGCATTGTAACGATATGTATGAAATAATGAATGGAACATCATATGATTATTGTATTGTAACGATCTATATGAAATAAAGAATGGAACATCATTTGGTTATTGTATTGTAATGATCTATATGAAATAAAGAATCGAACATCATTTGATTATTGTATTGTAATGATGTATATGAAATAAAGAATGGAACATCAGTTGATTATCGTATTGTAATGATCTATATGAAATAAAGAATGGAACATCATTTGATCAATGTATTGTAATGATCTATATAGAATGGAGAATGGATCATCATTTGATTAGTGTATTGTAACGATCTATATGAAATAAAGAATGGAACATCATTTGATTATTGCATTGTAACGATCTGTATGAAATAAAGAATGGAACATCATATGATTATTGTATTGTAACGATCTATATGAAATAAAGAATGGAACATCATTTGGTTATTGTATTGTAATGATCTATATGAAATAAAGAATGGAACATCATTTGATTATTGCATTGTAACAATCTGTATGAAATAAAGAATGGAACATCATTTGATTATTGTATTGTAACGATCTATATGAAATAAAGAATGGAACATCATTTGGTTATTGTATTGTAATGATCTGTATGAAATGAAGAATGGAACATCATTTGATTATTGTATTGTTACGATCTATATGAAATAAAGAATGGAACATCATTTGGTTATTGTATTGTAATGATCTATATGAAATAAAGAATGGAACATCATTTGATTAGTGTATTGTAACGATCTATATGAAATAAAAAATGGAACATCATTTGATTATTGCATTGTAACGATATGTATGAAATAATGAATGGAACATCATATGATTATTTTATTGTAACGATCTATATGAAATAAAGAATGGAACATCATTTGGTTATTGTATTGTAATGATCTATATGAAATAAAGAATCGAACATCATTTGATTATTGCATTGTAACAATCTGTATGAAATAAAGAATGGAACATCATTTGATTATTGCATTGTAACGATCTGTATGAAATAATGAATGGAACATCATATGATTATTGTATTGTAACGATCTATATGAAATAAAGAATGGAACATCATTTGGTTATTGTATTGTAATGATCTATATGAAATAAAGAATCGAACATCATTTGATTATTGCATTGTAACAATCTGTATGAAATAAAGGATGGAACATCATTTGATTAGTGTATTGTAACGATCTATATGAAATAAAGAATGGAACATCATTTGATTATTGCATTGTAACGATCTGTATGAAATAATGAATGGAACATCATATGATTATTGTATTGTAACGATCTATATGAAATAAAGAATGGAACATCATTTGATCAATGTATTGTAATGATCTATATAGAATGGAGAATGGATCATCATTTGATTAGTGTATTGTAACGATCTATATGAAATAAAGAATGGAACATCATTTGATTATTGCATTGTAACGATCTGTATGAAATAAAGAATGGAACATCATATGATTATTGTATTGTAACGATCTATATGAAATAAAGAATGGAACATCATTTGGTTATTGAATTGTAATGATCTATATGAAATAAAGAATGGAACATCATTTGATTATTGCATTGTAACAATCTGTATGAAATAAAGAATGGAACATCATTTGATTATTGTATTGTAACGATCTATATGAAATAAAGAATGGAACATCATTTGGTTATTGTATTGTAATGATCTGTATGAAATAAAGAATGGAACATCATTTGATTATTGTATTGTAACGATCTATATGAAATAAAGAATCGAACATCATTTGATTATTGCATTGTAACAATCTGTATGAAATAAAGAATGGAACATCATTTGATTATTGTATTGTAACGATCTATATGAAATAAAGAATGGAACATCATTTGGTTATTGTATTGTAATGATCTGTATGAAATAAAGAATGGAACATCATTTGATTATTGTATTGTAACGATCTATATGAAATAAAGAATGGAACATCATTTGGTTATTGTATTGTAATGATCTATATGAAATAAAGAATCGAACATCATTTGATTATCGTATTGTAACGATCTATATGAAATAAAGAATGGAACATCATTTGATTATTGCATTGTAACGATATGTATGAAATAATGAATGGAACATCATATGATTATTGTATTGTAACAATCTATATGAAATAAAGAATGGAACATCATTTGGTTATTGTATTGTAATGATCTATATGAAATAAAGAATCGAACATCATTTGATTATTGCATTGTAACAATCTGTATGAAATAAAGAATGGAACATCATTTGATTATTGCATTGTAACGATCTGTATGAAATAATGAATGGAACATCATATGATTATTGTATTGTAACGATCTATATGAAATAAAGAATGGAACATCATTTGGTTATTGTATTGTAATGATCTATATGAAATAAAGAATCGAACATCATTTGATTATTGCATTGTAACAATCTGTATGAAATAAAGAATGGAACATCATTTGATTAGTGTATTGTAACGATCTATATGAAATAAAGAATGGAACATCATTTGATTATTGCATTGTAACGATCTGTATGAAATAATGAATGGAACATCATATGATTATTGTATTGTAACGATCTATATGAAATAAAGAATGGAACATCATTTGGTTATTGTATTGTAATGATCTATATGAAATAAAGAATCGAACATCATTTGATTATTGCATTGTAACAATCTGTATGAAATAAAGAATGGAACATCATTTGGTTATTGTATTGTAATGATGTATATGAAATAAAGAAGGGAACATCATTCGGTCAATGTATTGTAACGATCGGTATGAAATGAAGAATGGAACATCATTTGATTATCGTATTGTAACGATATATATGAAATGAAGAATGGAACATCATTTGGTTATTGTATTGTAATGATCTGTATGAAATAAAGAATGGAACATCATTTGATTATCGTATTGTAACGATATATATGAAATGAAGAATGGAACATCATCTGATTATTGTATTGTAATGATCTATATGAAATAAAGAATGGAACATCATTTGATTATTGCATTGTAATGATTTATATGAAATAAAGAATGGAACATCATTTAATTAGTGTATTGTAATGATCTATATGAAATAAAGAATCGAACATCATTTGATCATCGTATTGTAATGATCTATATGAAATAAAGAATCGAACATCATTAGATAAGTGTATTGTAATGATCTATATGAAATAAAGAATTTAACATCTTTTGACTATCGTATTGTAATGATCTATATGAAATAAAGAATGGAACATCATTTGATTATCGTATTGTAATGTTCTATATGAAATAAAGAATGGAACATCATTTGATTATCGTATTGTAATGATCTATATGAAATAAAGAATGGAACATCATCTGATTAGTGTATTGTAATGATCTATATGAAATAAAGAATGGAACATCATTTAATTCGTGTATTGTAATGATCTATATGAAATAAAGAATCGAACATCATTTGATTAGTGTATTGTAATGATCTATATGAAATAAAGAATCGAACATCATTCGATTAGTGTATTGTAATGATCTATATGAAATAAAGAATGGAACATCTTTTGACTATTGTATTGTAATGATATATATGAAATAAAGAATCGAACATCATCTGATTAGTGTATTGTAATGATCTATATGAAATAAAGAATGGAACATCTTTTGACTATCGTATTGTAATGATATATATGAAATAAAGAATCGAACATCATCTGATTAGTGTATTGTAACGATCTATATGAAATAAAGAATGGAACATCATTTGATTATTGTATTGTAACGATCCGTATGAAATAAAAAATCGAACATCATTCGATTATTGTATTGTAACGATCTATATGAAATAAAGAATGGAACATCATATGATTATCGTATTGTAATGATCTATATGAAATAAAAAATGGAACATCATTCGATTATTGCATTGTAACGATTTATATGAAATAAAGAATGGAACATCATTTGATTATTGTATTGTAACGATCTATATGAAATAAAGAATGGAACATCATTTGATTATTGTATTGTAATGATTTATATGAAATATAGAAAGGAACACATTGCCTTTTCAGCATCTGAGCCACTGTCCACTTCACCACTTCCTCCTTCATTTTTTTCCTGTTTGCATCAGCAATGCAAAAAAAAGACTTTTCTTGATTTTTCTCACAATTTATGCCCTTGAACTGCAAGAGACGCAGCAGCTGCAATTGATAAAAATGACTGACATTTAGAAGGAAAATAATCTTTGTAAAAGGACATGAGTAAAAAAAATAAAATGAATGAATGAAAAAAAAATTTTCAAAAGAAGTGTGGCACAGGATAAAATACCTAGACAAGTTTGACACTGTATTTTTATTGATAAATTACTTTGTTCAATTGTCTTCGATAAAGGTGTGCTATTCCAATGCAAATGATATTGAGACTGATGTTGATTGATTTTTTTTTTCTCCAGAGAGAGAGAGATTCTAAATAAAAGTTGTTTTTCTTTATTATTATTAATTTTTTTTTCTTCAGTACCTAAAAAAATTTCTTATATGGTATTCATGTCATCTCACTGTTCAAAAGGATTTTGATTTATTTTTCCACATTTATTACAATCACTTCCCTCTCTTGTATTCACAGCTAAAAGAAAATGAAAGTTTTCTCTACTGTAAAGTTCCTACAGTTCCGGGATGCAGCATCAATGTAATATGAGTATTTGTTTCAACTATGAAGAGTTTTGGGGATGATTGAGCTCCTTTTTGACGTAAAATTTCCGCTGATTTATTCTATGGCTTTATTCAGGTGTACTATCCAAATGCTATGATGGGAAACAGGAATTTTTCAATGGTAACAATGCTACATTGGATTTGGGTGATATCTTTTTCTTCCCTCGTTTGGCCTGGATTGAGTAACAGAAGTTGCATCAGGTTGTACTCTGCACTTGTCTGACTTATACACTCGGTCAACATGTTGATGTAGGCTGCGTCCCTGATTTTTTTCTCTGTTTCCAATGGTATTCCTTGTCTACAATACATGTTCTGCAATCACTACTTAATGTCAATATCTACTGTAATGTATACATTTATTTATTATGTAGATATCAATACAAAATTAAACAAATATTTTTTTTTATTAATAATTTTGACTAGTTTTTATCTTCTGAATTTTCAGTTGCTTTTTACTACAATTATTGTTTGTCAATAAATGACAATTAGTTCAACAATGAAACATGTTATGATACAATGTCTCATTTTTTAGGCATTTGCAAAAAATCAGTATGGCAAGTTAGGACTTTGTTACTTGAAGTGACTCAAGCCTTTATGATCCTGTTAAAAACCCTTCAAAGCATCCCATCAGCCTGTCAAGAATTAATTGAAAGACTTGTTGTGCTGTTGCATGATAGAACCAGTTATATTTTAAAAGTTAACAATATTACAAGGTAACATTCCTCCAACATATGCTGTCTTACTTCAGCACATAAAAAGAACTGTCTGAGGCAGATCAGAAATAGGACATTGTGTTTTAAAGAGATCCAGTTATGCTTGGTCCAGCAAACTGGGGTTGAAAAGATATGTTTGGGAACCATTTTGGACAGCACTTCCAGAAGCAAGAAAAGTCTGTTTAGAACTCATCAGATACAATTGCAAAACACATGATGTAAATGCTCACAAAAAACCTCCAGCGCACAACCCTATTTAAATGTATCTGCAAGAAAAAACATTATCATATAATGCAATGTTTTAAATTATCATGTACTAATCAGATTATAATTTTCTTAGATAAATAGTCCAAGTTATAAATACCTATTGTTTGCCTTAGTGTGTATGTTTGTACATTGTTTAGTAAAGAAGGTAACTAAATCAAAGCTACTTATTTTTTTAATGCACATATTTTGTGTTCATGTTAGATACAATTTCAGTGAAGAGGATTGTGTTCTTAGCAATGATTATATAAGATATATGATACTTAGAAATTCTACATTTTCTTACAAATTTGTTTATTTTTCTTCTAAATTTTTTATTTTTGTAATATGACTAACAATAAATGAATTTATATTCATATTTATCATAAATTGTTAAAATATGTTAAAACCTGACTTAACAATAAAAGAAATTTTGATTGTCAGGTCACCATCACCAGCGGAGAACAACTACCACCAGAGGTCACTGTCCAGATGGTTCTATAGCTTAAGACATTCAGGACATTTATATCTTTATGTATACTAGGTTTGGTGTTTGCTTCCAAAAGTGCCTAATTCAAGTGATATGTGGAGCTAAGCTACTTGACTATTAGTCTTGGGATTGGCAAGATGACCTAATAGGAACATTTTGGCAGAGTTATTGGCATAATAACTACAAAAATTAATCTTACTGTTGAATATCTTTTAAATATTCAGTTATTCCAAATTGATAATTTCAATTTTGGTTTGTGCAATTATTCAAAACTTGTTGACTTTTAGGCAAGGAGAGACATTAGTCATAAAGAAGATCTTTTGCAATAAGATAATGTTTAGAAATTGACTTGTGGATCATCTCTGCAACAAATGAAGTTTGGATTTTTATAAAATGTTATCTAAAACTGTCAATAAAGGTTTTAGTTTTTAAATTGGTCTAACCAGCTATGTATGTCACACTAATTGAGCTAGAAGGATGAAAATTCAAATATTTATTCTTTCTGTCTAGAAAAAAACGTTTTTTGTTTTTTGAAAATGTGGTGGTTCAATTTGCCATGTGAGTTTATGCTAAATTAATTCCTTAGTTCCTATCCAGCAGCATTCACACTTTTTTTTTTTAAATCCACTGCACAACCAAAGGCGAGAGAAGTAACTTATTCATTGATCACCCCTTTTTCCAATTTCGAATTGATCATCCCCAAAATGGCATGCAGCCAAAAGATATTGATAACATGACGGTTTTTATTGAGTGAAAAAATATGATCTGTTTATTTTTTCAAGTGTAAAACAATGATTTTGGCTACAAAATATTATCTTTTCTACTATAATGTATTTGAAATAATGATAATGATCTCTTGACAAATATCAAATTAGTAGCATGAATGGCCTCTGGTCTGTCTCTTCAGACAATGGAATGACACTAGAGTGTCCCCTCCTGGGTGCACATCTTGGTGAAGTGTATAGAGATCCTGAGATGCTAGAATACCCCTCACAGCCTTGCTGATGTAGACCAGACAAAAGTGGAGTATCAGTTTTGTAGTATGATTTGTCCAAAGAACATCAAATTAGGCATCAAACCTCCTTAACAGAACTCCATCCCCTGGTTTCAAATCAGTGTTGCCCTTTTAGACCGCTTGTCTTTCCAAGGCTGGAGAGCCTTGCTATTTTGCCCACAACCAGGGTGGAGAAAAATAGATTTATGCCTTTCTAGATTTATGCATTAGTGTGAAGTGAACTTAAATAGCCCAACCAGTGTTTAAATACAGTTCACTAATTTCATTCTCTATGCCGTTACCACTATGTCAATTGCACCTCCAGAGAAGTAGCCTAGTATCCGTCAAAATAATGATTCAAGTTGAAGTATTAAATTTCAACTTCAATACACCAAGAAATGTAGCAATTTATACAGGATATGCCTCCAAACTTCTTATCGAGATTAAGCTTAAATGTTATTAAAGAATGCTATCAAATTAGCATAGCACTAATATCAAAAATAATAAAATTATTTACATATGGATCAGTGACCTCTGCTTAGAATCGCTCCCTGACCTTTTGCATAGGTTTTAGAGTGGAGCATCTGTGTGTCATACACTAATGGATACACATGGCAGTTTGGTTTTTTTTTCCCCTACACGTTCTTGATGTTGTTAATACCATGTCTTCAATCATTAAACAACAACCATAAGTTCAATTATGCATCCACCATTCTTACATCCATATCTGTGTCAAAGTTTCAGTTTTTTCTAATATCATCTGTCATCCATTTTTCTAATATATTCATGAAAAATGCTTAAAATATGATTTGAAAAAAATTGTTTTTTCTTCTCTTCATCGAATATCTTTTTAATCTGAAAGAACAAATGAAAAAAAAATGCCATGAGACATCTTAATATTTGGCCGAAAAGTATTGTCAATACCTATAATGAATTTTGGAAAATATGTTCAAAATATTTTGAAGATAACCCAGTACAACTTGTTGGTCCTGATGTGGAGTTTGAAATTGATGAGTCCTGTTTCTCCCATAAACTGAAGCATCATCACAGAAGAACTCTGCACACACCATTTTGGGTCTTTGGTTTAGTGGATACAAATACTCATCCTGCCATTGGTTATATGGAAATTGTTGAAATAAGAAATGCAGCAAATTTACTACCGAATTACTTGAAAAAATTGTATTGCCTGGAACGGGTAATGCAATTTTTTCACAGCGATGAATGGAAGTCATACAGGAAAATCTGGGATTTTCTCATTCAAGACTGAATCATTAAGTTTGCTTCATTGATAAAAAGAAAACCTTAAGTTCACACCACAATAATAGAGAGCCATTGGAATTGCCAAAAAGGTTTTTTTAAATCAATGATTGGGTGTAGGAGATCTCATTTGGAATCCTACCAAGAGGAATTTAAGTGGCACGAGAGACACAAATTGAAAAAGTTTTTTTTCAAAATTTTGTCAGACAATTTTTCCTCATAATCTTTTGGAATGAATGGATATCGCCCTTTTTCATAATTTTGTGTAAAAAGCAATAGTTATCCAAGTTGAATCAACTTTTGATCAAATTGAAACTACATATTTATTTTTTGTGAAGACAGTGATGGTGAACTGGATGCATCGGTTTTAGATAACATGCAATGGAATTTGAAAAAAAACTTTTTAGATTTTATTTCATTATCCTAGCTTTGTGAGTATAATTGGAAATTTCAATTTATACTTCAAGTAATATTACTTAAACTTAAGTAATTATTTGAAAAATAGACTCCAAAATCAAACCTAAAACTAAAATAAATGTAAGTGACCACTTGATGACAGGATTATAAAAAAATATTGAAATTTCTACACATCACTCTAAAATGGTTCTCCATCACTGGGTTAACATTCAATAAAGACCTTGTCACCTCTTTAAATTCATCAGTTTTGCAAATGGATTGAAAACACTTCTGATTTTTGTTAGCGGTAAGTAAATTTCAAAACTACCTTTTTTTCTATTTTTCTTGTTTAATATTTAACTTTTATTTTTTCATACAATTGGATTGAAAGCACAAAAATCTACTGCTTTTTAGGGTAAGTAAATTTTGAAAATAATCAGTTATAAAAATAATTACCTTCAATGGAAAATAGAGCATTTTTTTTTTGCTTTTCTGGTGAAAAGTAACTGTCAAAACTTGACAAAAAAAGTATGTTTTTTTTGTCTCTTTTTTTGGCATTGAAAAAACAAAAATTCCTTCTTTTTTTTAAATGAAAAAATGACTCGTAAGTAACTTCAGTAAACACATGTTAATTGTCAACATCTATAAAATGGTGTCAAGTCAAATGTTTCCGTTTACAGAAGGGTTTATCTCAAGGTGCAAAAAGTAAGCTTGGCCTGGTGATGAAAAGAGGACACTTAACAACAATGTGGAATGCAAGATATCGTGAAGTAAGCAAACTGAACTACCACTAATTGTACCAAAAAGTCACTTTTCATTCAAAAGAGGTGATACTGTGCACATGAATGGATTGGAAGGGAATTCTCTAGTTTAACTGAATGATTGATTCAAACAACTATTGCTTCTGATAAGACTAATTGAAGGTAGCAATCCACATGAAGCGTCCAGAATAAGATAAGAGAAAAGTCGTGAAATTCAATCAGGATAATGATAAATTGCTTATTTCTTTGGTGATCAGGCAAAAATTGTTACAGCTTGCCCAGGAAATTATGACTCTGACATTTTCAGCTGACATTGTACCTGCAAATTACAATTTATTTCAGAATTCTCTTTAAAAAAAAATATATAATTCCCTGAAAGGCTACAAAAACAGCTCTTTGTTGAGAAAGATGGAAGGTTCTGGGAGGGTGGAATTATGAAGTTGCCTGAAAGATGGTAGAAAATAGTGGAACAAAATGCAAAATATGTTGTTCAATGAATATCTCTGAATTTTTGAGATGAGGTATTATCATTATTATTTCTATTATTATTCGAACCATCCGTCGGTTAAATAAAGGGTTCGGTTCGTTACTTCCCCACACCTACCAGATGATACCTAATGAAGGCCGTAGAGTACAACGGCCGAAACGTTGTATGAAAAACAACCAAGATGAGGATGGTCCGAATAATAATAGAAATTGTTCAATGAATTTGATATAATTTTTTTTAAAATGTTTCATTTCCACTTATAAACCGAATGAAGTTTTTGGTCAACCCAACAATATACTCTTATATATACTTGGAAAATATTTGAATATTTTGATACTGCTTTGAAAAAAGACTAAAAGACTAATTGAATGATGGGGTATATTTAATAGAAATTTGATGAGTTTTTATTGTAATGTATCACAAATTGGGACATATCTAATCAAAATTTGTGGATTTTTGATGCAGTGTATTACAAACTGGGATATACTTGATTGAAACTTAATGAACATTTCAATGCAAAGTATCACAGACTGGTACATATTTTACATCATGTGAAATGGACATCGGATATTTTCAAGGTAAGTCATAGAGTGATGTAGTTCAGTCAGATTATATCTTGGTAGAGGAAAATAACTAATTTTGTCCAAGCTAATTAACTGCAAAACTAAACAAATCATTGTCCTCGGAAGAATTTTAAGAATTTTAGAAATTTTTAGGTTTATTATTCAAACTAATATTGGTAAGCAGTGGTAGTGCCAGCATTTTGTACTAGCCTAACCAAGGTTCTGGCAGAAAAATATGGGGATGAGCTGCTTTTGTATGAGTAATAATTTGAGTTTTATATGATAAATCAAATTCAAAGTCACTTCTCAATATAGTTGTATGGTTAAAATGAATAAAAAAAATGGGAATTCAAGGATTGCAATGTTTATTACAAGTTACAGTAACACAAACTACACAATAGTAATTCTCCTGTTTTGCTATTAAACAGAGAACAATATCTCCAAGATCCAGGTTTTCAGCACATTATCTTCTCCTAACTATTGTGCCTAAATTATCCAATTTGTGGTCCATCATGGAATTCCACGGAAAAAGTTTTGATCATACGCAGCTTGAAAAAACTGCATTCAGTGCCCACTCTGCTTACAGGCAGCATTACTGCAATCTGAAGCAGTTTGAACAGTTCAAAGATGGCATTCCTAATTTGACAGCCCACGGTTGCCCTGACACTGCTACTGTTGGTAAGTCCAGGGAAAAACTGTAAATGATGCATCATAACTTACATTTTGTCACTAGCACTCTGCTAACTGCTCATTTCAAAATAATCTGAGAAACGTCTGTTGAATTGTTGATATTTTGAGGTGTTTATATTGAGTGAAAGTGTGAGTGACCTAATAGTCAACAGCCCAGAAAATGGAGACATTTGATATCTATTTTGTGCTAATGCCTTTGGGGAAGCCATGAATCCACTCTCCTCTACCCAGTTATAGATAAATAGAAGGGTAGACTGTGCTTTCTGGCCTTGTTCTTCCACTTCTTCCAATAAATTTTTACCCCGAGTGGAAGAGTTCAGTGTTACAGACATAAAAACAAAATGGTCTCACTGCTCATAATTTAATTATGTATTAATATACTGTGAGCTAGTATCAGACAATCTATACTGGGAGATCCAACCATGGCCAGCAAGATTAGCTTACTAATTCATTTGCTATACAACATGTATCCAGATCCATTTTTTTCCAATATCATTCATCAATATAGAAGTTTTGAATCAGAACCTGATAAAAATGGCTAGCAGGTTTAAATTGCTGATCTTTGCTGTGTACTGTGTATCCTAAACAATTTCTTTCATATGATCTAATCATTTATCCCAAAGGAAATAAAATCACAGACATATTAGGATTGAGATGTATAGTTTTGTTTTTGTTTTTCATTTCTTTTGGCAAAAAAATAATTAATTTGTTCCTTGGAAGAAGACATAATTTGAAAAAATGTGTTGGAAGTACTTTCTCCAGCAATATACTAACCCATCCTTAATTGAGGGGTTCAGTGTTAGAATAGTATCTATAGTTTGCTAGTTGTATCTATTTATGTTGAAAGGTCATCAGTTATAGGTGGTTCTTATAGTGAGTGATGGAGAGTAGTGATGGCTGTTGATTTCTGTAGCAATGAGATTGTGTAGTTGTGGAGGACAAAGGATTTTGTCTCCATGTGTTTGTTCCTCCAACCCATGCTGTTGACACTGGAAATGTTGGAGGAGGAAGGGAGATGATGACAGAATGGAAAATATGTGCACCAAGTATGAGTGTGGACGTGGAGATTAAATAGAGTTATTGTAATGAAGACACGTACAAGTATTTAGACAAACAAATACAACATACATTTAGTGAAGAGACATTCATAACAATACAAGACTGTAAAGAAATACATGTGAAGAGACATTTATATGATCCTGAAGAGAAGAGAAGAGGCCTGTTTAATTCAGATGGTTATTCCAATACATTGAAATGAAATCGAATAGAGCCTGATTAGTGGTAGGTTTGACCAGGCTAAATCATCAAAAGGCAGATGATTCAGGTTTAGGTGCAAGAGGGAAGAAAAGGGGCAAAGTAAGTGTAGTGTTTGCGTTGTGTCGCCAAAATGAGATGTGAAATAGTTGCAGTGTTTGCATTGAGTAGCTATAAAGCTCTTGCAGATTCTCACATTGAATAAGATAAGTGATAAAAGATGATACGTCTAGTTACATTCAAAGAATGGAAACTATGCCGGCTGCAAGCTTTGGAAGAAGGAAATGAACAGAAAGAAAGGAAGTAACCGACTAGAAAGTTGGGCCGAATGAGCAAACACATGAGTTCAACGTTTTTATAGGGAGTAGATGCAGGAAGTGACATTTTGTATATGAAGCTAAATCTAAAGTTTCATAGCTAATACCTAATTATTTTCGTATTTAATTTTAACTGAAAATAAAGGAACCACTATAGAACCAAGAAAATCACAGTTCATTATTAGAGAATAGATAGGTTTATATGAATTTAATAATAACATAGGCATGTTATAAATAGTGATGGTAGTCTGTCAAGTTGTATTGTTATGGCAGCAATTCAACAAGTGTGTGGGGGTGACACATAGTCCTGATTTGTGTATTAAAACACAGGTCAATACATATCAAGTAAGTTGGTGAACCAGATGTTGTCACTTGTATTTGAAAAGACATAAAACCAATTGTAGCAGCTGACTATATTTAGACTTGAGAGCTTACTTTCATGTCAGTGCAGCATCTACTGATTGGTTGAAAAAAAAAAGTTTATCTGCACAAACTTCTGAAAAGAAAGCATATTTTATTGGTCAAGAATAAATCTCAACCTTAAATAGGAGAGATTTCCTATACACCTCAGAGTCATCATTATTAATAATCAAAATGGATGTCTGTCACAAATTGTAAATACAATTATTGAACTGTCTAAATACATCCTACATATCCAACTTGTAAATAGTTTTTAGATAGTCAACTTGTTAATAATAATAGCTCACTCTTCTCAACAAGAAAGAAGAAAAGTGAACTGTATTGAACAAAATATTTTATAGTTGGTAGCCATCAATATTTCATTAGATTTTACCCCTTTTTTTCTTGGTCTATAATTTATATTTGATGTTGGAGATCTTTCGAACTAAAAATTCAGACCCAAATTCTGAAAACCAATACTTCTATTGATGTCTACTGGTGTATTGGAGGCCAAATTGGAATTTCCAAAATGGCTGCTGCATATAAGCTGCCTTTCTAATTTGGCAGTTCACTTGAACAGGTCTGGTCAGTAACTTAATAGAAATTGTCATATGGCCAAAAGTAATCTCTGAAACAAATCTGAATTTTCAAAAAAAACAAGCATGAATGCCGCTAGACACAAGCTAATGGATCAGTTTAGCATAAACTTACATTGCTAATTGAACACCTCCACTGAATAAATCTTTTCTGGGGGGTGAATTTTCAAAAAGCAAAAAAAAAGTGTTATAGTTCTGATTAAGGAATGGGTAGTGCAATGATGTGGGCAACAAAGGACTTTGTCTCCTTGTGGTTTGATGGTAGCGGTAATGTCACTGGAGATATATGAAGAGAATGCATGCTAAGTATGATCTTAGGCATGGAGATGAAACAAAGTAAAAAGAACACATACAAGGATTTGGATGGATAAATAAGATATAAATTTAATACAAGGACATTAATGACAAATGAAAATGAAGTATACATAAGAATAACATGACTCCAATTGATCACATAAAGAGGTGAGAAGAGAGAGCAAAAGGTAAAAGGTCTCTTCTTGTTGAGAGTTGAAGCGGAGTTGTCTGAACTGCAAGTGGTGAGGACACAGTGACGTAGCTGCATAGCTGTACGTATGTGTGATGCCTCAACATTGATGAAATGAAATGAGCAAAGTTAGTATAGAGATAGGTCACGGTGGAAAACTGGTCAAGATCAGGTCAGCAAAATGATAACAATCTTAGGGAGGAGGAAAGAGAGAGAAAGAGTAGGCGGCAACAAATGCTGGGGCCAGAGGCATAACCAGCTAGCGGTGTCAGCATCAATGAGCATTGGTCCATGTGCGTCCAGGGCTTTTACAGGGGTTGTCAAAGGAAGTAACATTTTCGATACCAAGCTAAAAGAAGGGTTTTGTATTTAATTCCTATCTAAAAGTGTAGGGGGTTCTACAGTGTTTTCTCGACATAAAGAGTAAATGTTTAAATTTTCAGCCTTATAGCTCTATTAGTTTGGCCTGGACGTGTGATATGTATATAACCAGTAAGCCAGACAGATCTACTGGAAAACTGAAGAAACCTATGTTGACAGTTTTGGTGACAGTTTTGGTTAATGGTTTCTGATAAAAAGCTTGACACACCTACATGTCTACGAAATTCAATTCATGTAATCAAAGGTTCAAAACTTAAATCATATTGTCAAGAATGTACTTGACCACCTGACTATTGATTGCGTAACTGTTTATCATTATGATTCATTTTTTCATGAGTTTGATACTTTACTAATGTTATAGTGAGAAGGGGTGATTAAAACATTCTGTGGAGGTGACTATCTTGATTGACAAAGATTGATCTTCACTAATTTTGAATCATTAGATCTGCCAGTTTACTTTTAACATAACAGAGTCTTGATTATTGATGACATACATAATCCTGAATTTGTTTAGGCTGATGCTGCTTTTGCAGCAATTCTATTGACTGCCTAATCACTTTGCATACTCATCATGTAACTGCTTGGCAAATTACTTGGAGAGAAAAGAAGTGAATTCAAGGGCTTTCTTTTATGATCCATTGTATTTCCAAAAACACTTGTTCACTTCTCATTTTCTACTAATTAGTCTGATGAGGTTATTTTTACAGAACTCTAGTTTTAGAAACTATGGAATCAAAACATTCACTGACCCACTTATGATACAAATCACAAATACATTCATGTTTATTTGAAGTTGATATTTATTTATTTTTAGATGCCTGAAAAAAGCTATTTTTAATATCAAATATCAAGCATGAATATATCCAGTAACAAATTAAAATCTGGACTTTATTGGTTACATTTAGGATTTTAACATGAAGCTATTTGAAAATCAAACATTTTTCTTTCCACTTACCTTGTTGGTCAAAGATAAAAAAATAGAAACAATATTTTTTTTAAACCTTTTTATCTTGAAATTTATTTTGTTAATAAGTCTCCCCTTTGTATATCTATATTATTTTATGTCTCACTATATGTCATTCTTTCTTAAAATTTTCTTTCATCATTGTTATTGTATTTTTTTTTTTAAATTTCTATATATATATTTTAAATATTTTTTCAGTATATTTTCATCTTTATTACCTGTTGTTTCTTACATTTAACTGTAAAATGTATCTATATATATTCACCTAACCTTGGTCTTTCCAAGTGCCACATTTTATAGCCACAAATATACCTGAAACAGAAATAAAAAGCAGACATTTTCACCAAGAATGGACATTTCTTGTTTTTCAAATTATCCACCAATGTGCAACCCGTGTATACACATGCAATAATCCTAAAAGTGTTTTAATATAGACCATGATATGTTTTGTACTTTATTTTTAATTTTCAATTCCTATATATATTCGGATAATCATGTTCTGTTACCATACTCTTTTATGAGTGAATGGAAACCTATAATTTTAAAGTCTCTGTTTCCACTGCCAATTTGATGTGCTGAAATTTTCATGTTATTTTGTCTATCTTGTGCAGAAACTTCTAATTTATAAACTATATTTTTTTTAACATTGATTATCTAATAGGCATTCATCTTTTTTCATGCAATTATAATCATTATTTTTTTATTTTTTGTGTATCATTTTTTATTTTCTTGTTCAATGTTAATCGTTTTCATCATATTTTGCATAAAACTATATCTAATTTTACATTATTTCTATTTATTATTTTGTGTAGCGGGTCGTTTTAGAGATTTTTCTACTAATTTTATAGATATCTTACCTATATTAGATTTTATCATTTTATTAAAAGGATGCTTGAACCATATTATGTTCCCTTTTCTCTTTTTATTTATAGTTCTTTTTTTATATTATCATGAATTGATTCATTATTGTATCCGCTTTTTTTAGAGATTTGTCATAAATATTTTTGGCTTCATTGAAAACATGTATATTTGTTGAATTATTTGAAATTTGTTTGTTGATAGATTTAGATAATTGTATTATGATATTTGGAGGATGATTTGATTTGGTGCTATATATGAGATTGTATGGTTCTTTCTTAAATATAGTTCATAGATTTCATTTTTTTAATCAAAACTTGTTTCATACATTTCTTTATTTCTGATTCAAATTAATGTCTGCTCTGAATCCAAGTTCTTCTTGGATTTAAAATGTTTCTCTTTTGGTTTTCGGTACTTTTCCAATTGCTTCTTTCAATTATCATTGAACAGTCCTCTCGATATAGTCCATCATTTTTTTATTAAAAGTCTGGCTGAATTTGTGCTGGATATAGAATAGATTCCTATTAAGTACCCAATTGAAGCTGAATCAAATTATCTATGTCTTTTTTTATCCAGATCTCATCATTGTTGGCAGTTATGTTTTTCCCACAGTGTTTGATGATATAAATTTTCTGTCCATTAATATTTCTGTATTTTTTAGCCAATTCTATAGCTCCTTCAAACGTTTTTTTCTGTAATTGATCGGCAAAATTCCTTTATATCGAACTGTACGAAAGTTGCTTTCTTCTTTTCTTTTATGTTATTATACAAATTAATGGCTTTAGTGGTGTTTATCCATTATCATCCATATTGTGGCTTATTTAGTAGTTGATCATTGATATTTTCAAGACCTCTTTTACTTATTTTTCCTATCTCTGATTTGGTCAGATTTATTAATTTGACTTGTAAACTGTTTTGAAAGTCCTCTTTATGATCTTTGAATAAAATGTGAGCATTTTTCTTATTTATGTTTCCAACTCTATCACTCATGTTTTGTTTATTTGCGATGTTATTTTTATCTTTTTTATGTGTACAAGAGATTTTATCATTTGATAACTTGTCATATATTTTGCAGTTGATTTTATAAATATTCTTAGTATTATTCTTCTTAGAGCTTGTTTCCTTGTGGGCTTTTTTGTGCATTGAATACAGATCCTTTGATGTTATTTTACTTAGTATATATATATATATATACATATATATATATATATATATATTTATGTATATATATATATATATATATATATATATATATATATATATATATATATATATATATACACAAGTAATACATATTCTTTCATTTTTAACTTTCATTTGAATCATAGCCTTCTAGCACTAAAATTGGCCAAAGAATGAGGTAAAAAACTGAATCAAAGAAATTTACAGCAGAAGCAATAAATAAAAGATATATAAAGAAAAAGACAGATGCCATCTTACTTTTATTAGTAAAGAAAAAAAATGCTCTTTGTAGACAAAAGGAGTTAATCTTCAAACCTCCAACCCTCTAGCTCTACTAGTGAGGCCTGTATGCCATACATACATAGCCATCCAGTCAGCTGGACTTGAAAACTGAAGAAAATCAATGGTGACAGTTTTGGTTGATGGTTTCTAATAATGAATTTTCGTCTTTGATATTAATTTATGATTCCTTGAGATTATTTGGTTTTATAAAGAAAATTTTCTTTCTCCCAAGCAGTGGGTATGATGCAAGCCTCTGCTCACTCCCTGGGTCCATACTTGTGTATATGGAAAACTCATACGTGAGAACAGACAAATGTTGTCTGATATCAGATTAATATTAGCTGCCTTTCTTCCTCGTTCAGGTTACTCGTTCAGAGTTGAGTCGTATTCTTTCAATTCTGTTTGCAAATTCTCAGAATGATGATTTATGAAATTATTATTCATAGATTTTTTTACAAATTTTGGAAAAATGATTTTCATAAGTAGAGTAAATTATGAAAACTTGTTAGTGAAAAGACTTAAATGATTTTTCATTGTTCCTCAATGAATACTTCATTTTCCATCTTACTAAAGCATTAAACTTACTTGATGAGAAATTTAACAATAATTCCTTCAATAATGCTCTATTATCAACTTTTCTTTAAATGTTAATGTTTTTTTTTTCATTTGGAAGGCTTATAGCATCTGGAGAGAACATCATCACTTTGAGAACATCACCATTTTAATTTAAAGGAGAAATGAAGTTACAAGCCCAACAGGCTTTAAGAAACACAGTCACTCAACACAACATGATGCTTACTCAACACGATGATTAGCAAATTTTACCTGTCACAAAGATCTCTACTATTCAACATACCTCTTACCAGATACTAAGGTGCTAACCCAACAAGTCATCATCATCATCATCATCATCATCATCATCATCATCATCAGTCTTTTAACGTCCGTCGTTGGACATAGATCTTCCCCAGGATTTGCCACACTTCTCTATCATCTGCGTCGCAGAGCCAATACTTCCTGAACTCTAGCTCGTCTCTCCATCTAATATTCTGCCGGCCTCTTGCAATATCTAGTCATCTTAGACAAAGTTAAATCTTTGGGTCTTAGAAAATTTTTAAACCTATCACTGTATTCTTTTAGAGAGTAACAAACTTTTGTCATTTTTGTACTTACCATATTTACTTGAGTACAATGCAATATTGAATATAATGTGACCCCCACTTTTTGTAGTTAATTTCAATTTTCAAATTGTTATGGTTCATTAAAGTTTGTGAATATTAGGTTGGTTCAAAAATAATTGTGTTTTTTTATTATCTTAAACTTTGATGTTTATTTTTGGAAAAAAACTATTATTCAGTAATTATACCATTTTAAAGCATGAATTTTGTGCTATTTCCATTTTAAAGCATGAATTTTGTGCTATTTCCAAGCTGAACATTTTCTTTTTACTATTTATTCTGATTTATTTGAGGCTATCAAAGCTGGAAATAAAGCAAACTTGAGTGATTTTGTTGCATGAGTTCAAAATTGGACATAAACCAGCAGAAACTGCTTGTAATATCAACCTAGTATTTGGCTAAGGAACTGTCAGCTTGACATTCATTCCCAAAATTTCCAAATGGAGATGAAAGGCTTGAAGATATGGGTGTCCTTCTGTGATTGAGGGCCATCATTGAGGCAGACCCACAAAAAACAACTCAAGAGGTTGCAGAGATACAAAAAGTTGACCATTAAATAGTTGTTTAAAATTTGTACTGAATTAGAAAAGCGAAAAAGCTTGATATGTCACTTGAATGAGACTGAATGAAAAGTCAAAATGCTTGCATGTCATGCAAATGATCCTGTAGAAATTGAACAAAGTAGTCTATGAAATGCTACCACACCCAGCTTACTCAACGGACTTCTCTCCTAAGTACAACCACTTTTTCAAGCATTCCAACCACTTTGTGCAAGGGAAGATCTTCAAAAATCAGTCAGCAGCCCAAAATACCTTGAAGAATTCATTGGTTCCAAGACCCCAGAATTCTATGCTTCGAGACTTGTTTCTTGTTAGAAAAATCCTGAAGGTTCTTATTTCAATAAATAATTTTTATTCCAAGATGAGATATGCTGCTTTAACGATGGTGGTGAAAAACTGCAATCATTTTTGGATCAACCAAATGAATTATTAAACAATTAAATTATGATATTGTAAATAAATAATGAAATTAATAAATCATAATCATGTAAATGAATAATTAAATTATAATCTAGTGAATGAATAATCAAATATAATCATGTAATTGAATAATTAAAATATGATCTTGTACATAAATAATAAAATGATTAAATTATAATCTTATGAAAAAATAATTGGAAAATTGAATTGTAATTTTGTAAAAAAAATGATTAAATACGAATCTTACAATTCATATTTTTATATTTTTCTTATCCATTTTATTTTTTTTATCAAAGAATTACTGTTTATATGTGCAGAATGCAAGAAAGGTAATATAAAAAATCAGGATCAAAATCAGTCGGTGTCAATATACTCAAATGTAAAAAAAATGATAACATATATATTGCTGATATGGTTACAAAAAGTGGGGGTCACATTTATAATCGAGATCACATTGTACTCAAGTAAATATGGTAAGTATGAAAGTAATAAATGTTAGCTTCTTTTCAAAAGAATACAGTAATTGGCAATTAGTCTTAGACCTAATTGAATAATCCATTTTTGATGGCCCAAATGTTAAACTTTGCTGAATCTTTACTATTCAACTTGCAGCACGCCTGAGAAGATTCTAATTGATACAAACATTTTGTATGTTCAACTTCTGGGTTTACTAAGAAAGATGTATCAAGTAAGTTAACCTGACAAACCTTTCCTACTATGCATTCCATTTAACTTTTCTCTCAAACATACAAACCTGTACACCACTACCAAATGTTATATGTTACTTGTTGAACAGATTTTCACAAGAGAAATCTTGAGTGCATATAAATCCTTACTTCAAATCCATGTAAATCATGTCAATAAAATCTCTGTTTTTGTTTTATTTTCCAAAGGATTTCACTTCATAAGCTTGTTTGCCACATCTTTTTTCATCTGCTACTATGTTGGAGAGGGGTGCTAAGAGAACATTGCCCAAACTTTCTTGTACAAACACTATACTAGTAGAGAAAAGCTGATGCTGATAATGTCTAATAGTAGTTATTTTATTTATTCCACCTTTATCTATGGTGATTATAAAAATAATTGTTGTAGATGTCTGCTTGGAAATGTTTTGAGTCAGATTTTTATTAGAATTAAGACCTAAGCAAAGATTCCTTCATAGGCTTTTCTTGATATTGACAAAGACATCTAGTTTATCAGCACTGGGAAGGGAATGAGGACATGATTAGAATACTTAGAGTGATTATGACCAGAAAATTTACCAGACAGGTCAGCTTAATCACTAAACAGAAACCGTCATGCAACCAACATCTTTTAGCAGCATGCAATGTTGCAGATGATCAATGAATATATTGGAAGAAGGGGTGATCAATGAATAAGTTACTTCTCTCATCTTTTGTTAGAAAGTAATTGTTAAAAAGCAGGCACAAATTAGGGACCCATTTTGCAAACTGAATTCCCCACTAAAAACCTATTCAGAAGGGTAGTTTTAAAAAAATAAAAACAAAACGTTTTTTTTAGACATTAGAAAACTTTAAAATTTTCAGCCCTATAGCTCCACCGGCGTGTTCTATAGACATCATATATACATAGCCAGTCAGACAGACTTAAAAACTGAAGAAACCTACATTGACAGTTTTGGTGCCAGTTTCTAATAATGAATGGGTATATTTAGATAAACAGCCAAGCCTTATCATTCACTAAACCAAGGCATTTCATTGAAGTTTACTTATATGTATTTAATCAGTTTTGCATGTTTATGAAATGTAGCTACTTCAAGTTAAAAACATTTTGGACATCTTTTTGCCATTGACCAATGTATATGGTTGCTAAATACTATCATGTGGGAAAGCTTGTGCAAATTTTTCACTTTTCAAAATCAGTTTGATGGGTCACTTACTTTCTAAGAGGGTAAAAGCATCCCCAAATATTAGAAACTGTCAGCAGAAACTGTCACCTAAATTATCAACATTGGTTTTTTCAGTTTTTAAGTTTGTTGGCTAGCTATGTATATACGTACCATGTGTACAGGCTACAATGGAGGTAAAGAGCTGAAAATGTAAATTTTTACTCTTTATTATGTTTAGAATGAACTTCTTTTTTGTTTTAGAAAATTCCCTCCCTAAATAGGTTTTTAGTGGGGGGTTCAATTTGCATCATAAGTTTATGCTAAACTGATCCCTCAAGCTATGTCTGGCAGTGTTCACATTTGTTTTTGTTTTTTAAATCAAACTTTTTTAGTGATCACTGATCAACAAAATGTGAGAGTAACTTATTCAATGATTACCCCCCCTTTTCCAAATTTTTGATTGTTCACCCCCAAATGGCATGTTGCCAAAAGACATTGACCATGTGATGGTTTATATTGAGTGATTAACCAGACCTGTTCACATTGTATTTGAACAAATTCTTTAGTTTTTTGGAAGTTGAAATATTGGATGTGGGAGTATAGAAAAACAAAAGAGAATGTATTTGAATCCATGTTTAATTTTCTGGCATCGCTTCAAACATAAGAGGTCACAGAAATGACTACAAAGTAAAATCAGAAAATATACTTATATTTTCATTCAATAGTTATAGAAATAGACAATCAGTCTCACATTGTCTAAAGACCACATGATTCGGAGTCTCAGTTGAAAAAGAGAACAAGAGACAAAGAGAGTGAGAGAAGACACTTTTTATTGGCACAAGAGTTATTGTAGGCTCTGGGCATCATTTTTAAGGGCTGATAAATTTATGCTAAATTGGTCTCTTACTTGTTACTTCTTTTAGCTTTTGTTGATCACTAAAAAATCTGAATTTTCAGAAAATAAGAGTTAGCACTGCTAGACACAAACTAAGGGACCAATTTAGCATAAACTTTCATTACAAATTGTACCAATTTAGGCAGATTTTTAAAGAACAAAAAATGTTCTTTGTAGACATATTAAGGAGTAAATGTTGAAATATTCCACCCTCTACATGCCGGTACATGTGATACATACTTTCATGTTCTTTTTTAATTTAGGACCCCTTTTTAACACAACATATTCTAAAAACAGACTCTCATTAGCTTGTACAATCTACTTGATTGCTTTGTTGTTATCATGACCCAGAAAAAGGGCCACCTACTTAAGCCTGAAAATGTATTTTCAGAGTTTTTAGAATATTTACCTTACTTTTCAAAAACCAGGATCATCTCTCACCGTTAGGAAATCTGGAATTTTTGCAACAGTGACAATCAGATCTATGATTGCAATAGGGAATAAAACATTGAACCATAAAGATGGCTGCATGCTTGCTTTGCTGAGTGATGCTTTTATCAAAATTGGAAAAACATGTGAGAATCAATAAAATCACTAAAAGTCATCAAATTTTTTCATCAGGTATAAACTAGATGTCCTATGCAAACAAAGTGTATGAAATTTCTGTAGAAACTATTGTTTCAACCAAAAAAAAAATATGAAAAAAGAAACAAACAATATTCTCCTAGTCCTAAATTTGTATTAATCGGATCCCAGCTGGAAATTCATCATTGCATTAGACTTTGCCACTTTATTTAAAAGATGAATTAAATTAAACACTATCTGATTTCCATTCATCTATCTTTCTATTTTTCTTTTGGACAGAAATTTACTTGGCCCATTAGGGTGGGTATTTAGCCTAGCTACTTTAAACTGCCAAATATCTGTCCTTCTGTCTACGTTGGCACAATCGAAGGACAGCCAGAGCTGTGGCCACAAAATTTTCTGTGATGACACACCAGAGGACATTTTTTGCATATTAGTTCTTGAAAATTTTTGTCTGTCGGTCATTGTTTAACTCGAAGACATCTAGTGCTATGTCCACTAAATTTTCTATGGTTATGAATGGGACCCTGGAACATGTTTTTAGCATATTAGTTTTTGGAAATTGCCCCCAATTTTTTCAGCAAGAGGTTCCCCTTGACCTTGCCTCTACCCCACCCCTTAGAAATTTAAAAAAAAAAAAATTTTTATGATTTCCATATGTCAAAAAAAAATCCAGGAAAAGTGCAATCCTCCCAGACATTTGAATTAAATGAGATCCTAGAATGAACCCATGGTGATAATTTTCAAATAAGGTTTGATTCAATGGATACATTCAAATCGATGATCTCTTATCGGGGCAAAAGATCCCATTTAGGTTTTCCACTGGAACTAGCTGAAAATCCTATACTTAGGATGGGTTTTCGGCTAATCAAATTAAAATGAATTTTTCCTTCCATTTTTGTTAATTGATATCTCAATGCAAGTGTGCAGGTATCCCCTGCATTTCAGAAGTTTGCTTCATCCCATTTTGACACTTTTTCATTTTTAGGAAAAAAGATGAAAATGTTTGTTTTGCACCAAGCCATTCTAGAGACAGCACTCAGCTTCTTCCTCTCTCTCCTGCACCTCCCAGCACTTCAACCTCAGATGACTCAGCCAAACATACCATCATTACTACTTTTGGATCTGATAATGCTAAAAGAATTTTCTCATATAAATTAATGGTAATTGCTTTTCAGCTTTATGCCATTTTGGCCAATGAAAGAGTTTTCTCGGAGAGCAGGGGATACCTGTCGCTGCTGCTGCTGCATCATCATCATCGTCATCATCATCATCATCAGTCTTCTAACGTCCGTGACGTCCGTCGTGGGACATAGACCTTCCCCCAGATTCGCCATATCTTCAACTTTTATGATTGACTGGGTTTTCAAAGCTAGCAATTATAGCCTGTTATCACCTTTAATGGGGGTTATCATTTTGATAAGATAGTTTATGGAAGTGTAGTATCTTTATGATACATATATGCAGCATGAATAAAAAAAACTATTCAAAACTGAAGTCATAGCCACAGCACAAAGATCCAAACTGAAACAAAGTAATACTATCACTGGAAAGTCAGACATATTTGTCTTATTATTTGTCTTTGTATTGCAAATGGAAAAGTCGATTACTTTACTATGATAGTGAAGAAAAATTATGTGTTTTGTATTTACATATATTTTTAAAATTTAGGACACCTTTGGAACATGTGCTAAAGACCCACACCAGCTTAATCCAGCCCTGGCTAGATATATTAGGCTCTACACAATAGTTACACATAAAAGAGAGCAGTGATGACTTCTTGAATCTTTACTCTTTCCTCAGATGCTGAAATGTAACCTTGAGATGGTGGCAGGTAGAGTAGACTTATCATGGTGGTAGACGAAAGCCTTCATGCAGTATTTGCCTCACAAAATGATGGGCAAAATCTTTTATGGACAGATTTTCTGGTCAGAAAAAAATACAAAGATTTCCCTGTTAGTTAATTTGCTGTATCCCTGGGTATTAGAAATTAGTTAATGGACAGGAGTGGTGATGGATGAACTTTTAGCAGAGGCAGCCTGTGGAGCCCACAAGGTTCTTCTGGAGGGGCAAATACCTGAGGAACCTTGAAAAATCATTATGCAAAAAATCTCTAAGATAATGTAAAAAAATCTTTTACAGAAACTTGCAGGAAAAGTGCAGTTGGACCTACCACTACCACTGCTATTAGGTTTAAGCTTATGGGCCCAGAAAGGAGGTGGGCCCAAGAGTGAAAAAATGCTCACATTGAGTGTAAACAGGTATTTTGGATTGTGTAATTGATCCGTATAAGTTCATGATATTTTACAAGGTACAATGTAAGTTATTGAACATGACAACATAGCTTTGTCCTATTCAACAAAGGGTGGGACAGGGTGTATGGCCCAGGAGCCCAGGCAGTAGATAATCTGTCACTGGACTGGAAAGTTAAAACAAGCAGCCAAGAAAGCGAATGCTTTGCTACATACAAGGTTTGTTCAGAAAGTATCAAGCCATTTTGAGTGACTTGAGAACTGGCTGCATGGCCTTGATGTAACTTTGCAACTAATCATACTTAAACAGACACTCTCTCATGGGGTTACCCAGTCTGCAGTGAGTGAGCTTGTGTACTGTGTGATGCCATTGTATTAGGTGAACCATTTTTTTGTTAATAATGGCTGGATACAGATCTTTTATGCTTCATACTCTTTTCTCTCACATGATTTTAAATAATCAGTCCCAATTTATGTTCTTTCATACGTACCAAGCACTGGGGAAAACCTCTGATAAGAGACTACTTGATCACAAGCCTGTATTCATTCATACTAGACTAAATAGCCAAACTAGCAGGTGGGATAAATTGCTTTCGAAAAGTAATGAATTGATACAATAGATAGATAGAAATCAGATATTGTTTAATTAGAAACCGTCAACCAAAACTGTCAACATAAGTTTCTTCAGTTTTTAACTTGGTCAGTCTGTGTGACTGACAAAGTATGTATGTATATATCACCCATACAGATTGCACCAATGGAGCTAGAGGGCTGAAATTTTAAACATTTACTACTTATTATGTCAACAAAAACATCTTTTTGCTTTTTGAAAATTCCTTTCCTAGATATGTTTTTAATGGAGAGGAAGGTCAGTTTACAATGTAATTTTATGCTAAATGGATCTCTTAGTTTGTGTTCAGTAACTTTAACACTTGTGTTTTGAAAATTCAGACATTTTTCTGTGATCACAGCCCAACAAAAGACAGGAGAAGTAACTTGAAGTATTGATCATCCCTTCTTCTAATTTTTTAATTGATCACCTCCAATATAGCATGCTGCCATGAGATGTTGGTTTCTATTGAATGACTAACCAAACCTGTTTAATTTGTTCTTGAAAAATATTTGTTACTGATGAAGTTTTCTTATGCTCTCAGAAAAACGTTGAATGAATGTGTATGTATGCTTAACAGGAAATAAAAAGGTTCTTCCTCTCACACTCAATCCCTCTCTATGAATGAAACCACAGTTCTCCCTCTTACTCTCCCCTGCTCTCTATGAATGATATGAAGTCTTCACTTCCTGTGTAAATCAGCAGTTTTTCAGTAGCTGTCTGTGGATAGTCTGTGGATTTACCTAAGAAAAATGGACACAATCCCCCACCCAACCCAAGCATATTCTGAGGGATGATTTTCAAAAACTTATTTGCTAAAAACATTTCCCAGGGGTACGTTGGGACTTGTAGAAAATTTTATGGAATTGTGTTCTGTGTTTCTAGTAGGAGGCTGTCACTAATAGACAAACAGACAGACAAACTTTTGGTGAATTATAATAATAAGATAAAACATCTGTTGACATCTAAAAGGAATTATATGGCTACTTACTATTTACAATGGTTTGCAAGCTAATATTGCTGTTTAAATCAAAGTTATTGTGAATTTGATCTTTACTGGGTGCTCTTCTGCTATGGCCATGAGCCAGACTAAGCCATGCTAACTTAATTAAACACCTCTTCCATATTACAATGGTTAGCAAGCTTATATTGTAGTTGAATTCAATAATAAGTTGGATATTCTCCATGTTTAATGTTGCTCCGCTATTATTGTCCAAACTAAGCTAAGCTTAGTCATTAACTTAAAAGCTCATATTGCGGTGTAATTTAATAATGTAGAGAGTTTGATCATCATAGAGTAGTTCAGTACCATTGATTTGTGGATGACTAAGCTAAAAATAAATTGGGTTTCTGCCATAATGCACATAATAATAATAATAATAGCAAGCTCATATTAGACATTGTCAAACAAAACTATCAACATAGATTCCTACAGTTATTAAATTGTTCTGGTTGACTATGTATTTATCGTGTGTACAAGCCAAATATATAGACGGTTGAAAATTTAAATATCTACACTTAATCAGGTCTTGAAAGAAATTTTTTTCTTTTTTGATAATTTCCACCCTCAATAGCTTTTTAGTGATGCAATGTAAGTTTAGCAAAATTGATCATTAGTTGGCAATCATACATGTTTTCTGAAAATTTATACTTTTTAGTGATCACTGCCCAACAAAATGCGAGAAATAACTCATTCATTGATCACCCCTTTTTCAAATCTTTCAATTGATCTACAAACAAAATGAAAATGTAGAAAGCTATCAAGGAGAAAGGAAACTAACAAGAAATGTTGTCTATATAGAAATAATTAGTCAACATACAATGTGTAAATGAATAGCCTGACACATACATATTGATTGAAGACAATGATCATTCGGATTAACATGATGTTATTAAAGGGTTGTTAGGTTAGTAATGAACTTTTAAATTACCCGTTAAACAATTCTAGTTAATTCCTACGAAAAAATCAGGGATATATTTGAATTTAGTCCATTGTTTCAAATGGTTCATTAAAGATATTTCCATTAGTGAAACTGATACCTCTAAGTTGAAGAGTCAATTCTTATGGACAGAGAAACAAAAGATCATACAGCTTGTGATTTAAGTAGATTATCAATTTGGTGATTTTTACCAAATAAAATGTGAAATCTCATTTATGATAACTGCCAGCAAAGCAAAAGGTATAATCAAACAATATATTCATTTGATATCAATGCAATAATGAAATTAAGACTTCTATTCATTCAAAATTACAAAATTTGATGTCAAAATCAGATAAAGACAATGGTGTGTATTCACTACTTCTGATAAATCAAATACAAGGTTTTAATTTCAATATTGCATTAATCTCTGATGACCATGTTGGATAATCATACCTTTTAATAAAAAATTATACTTTTTAGAAACTATGTAGACCTTTTGAGAAGGCAAAGATTAACAGATATAACTACAATATTTTAGTTGTAAAAAATTATCCCAACCTATTTCATTATCCAGTGACATTAGAGATAAAAAATGAAATCACAATAAAACCTTTATTCATTCAAATCTATAAAAAAAATATTGAATTAAATAACTTGCTTAGTACAAATACAGTAAAAATATTTTTACTACAAGAATTGACATTTTTGACTGATGTCATTTGATTGATTGCAATTGTAAGTTGCAGTAACACAACATTTGCATTCTGACTGATGCTGTTTGCCCTGCTGCTTTCTGACTGGCCACTGTTGAAAATCTTTTTTAAATTTAAAACCTGTCAACAAAATGGCATCAAAATTATTGATTTATCAATTAAAAAGTAAACATTGATTTTAAAAGTTCAATTCTATGTAGTTATCAATGAAAATATGATGGTGATTTTTGTTGGACGATAAGAATACAATTTTTCACTCCTTAAATTTGTGATCATGGATTTAAGTCAGCAAATTTAGTATTTTATAAAAGTTGAATATCTCATCCTTGCTACTTTAAACAGAAAATCTCTGCAGAATCCAATAATTATTGGTAATTCAATGGTAAAAAGGTACCAAAAAAGGTGCTGTCTTTGTATCTTTTGAGGTGCGCAGAAAACTTGTCTATAAAAGATTATAACTTTCAATACCCTGCACTAACTAAAACCTTTTTTGATTTTTAACATACTTAGCGTTAGCAAGACAATTTACATAGTGCAATGAACAAAAAAATTAGGGCTGGTGGAGGATTCTATAAGTTTTATTTTTGTTGTTGACTCAAATAAGATAGGATTTATAGTATAGTATCAGAAGATTGCCTCAGATAAAATTAGGTGTGTGCTTACTACTACTTAGAAAGAGCTTGGATATATCATTCAGCCAAGTTGGGAAGAAAAGGCTTAGAGACAAATTGCTGAGGAATAAAAAACAAAGTTTTCACATGTAAAAATGCTACATTATTTATTGATGCACATGAATTTCAAAATGAGAGGAATGATTTTGTGTGATGTGTAGTGAATGTAGAGTCTTTTCAAGATGTGAAGTAAAAGTCTGTAATCAAGGTACTCAGCTTGTTATTGTTGTTATACCCAACTGTTGTTCATCCTAAGGATTTTGTCTGTACTGTCCTTCTATCTCTTAGCTTTCCCTAAATAAATAGGGGGTTTCATTTTCTTAGAACTTTAGGCCTTTTGGGGGGTATTCTCGCTAAAAAGGGGATAATTTCCAGGAAAAATATTTAGGCTCTGGCAAATTCTCAGGTTTGTTCCATTCCCAAATTTAGTTATTGTCTTTTTAGGTAGATAGACAAATGAGATAAGGTGTGTGGAAGAGAAAGACAGAGATAGTGCGTGTATGTATACATAGTATGTTCAACTAAGATATATGATTCAGTTACATTTTTTTCTATCAAAATCTTTTTTTTTTCAAGTGCATATTTTTTCTGTGAAATTGGGATCACTACAGGCTCTTGGAGTAACGGAGTAATTGTTTTGAAATTCAGGGATGAATATATCCATGTTTTGTTTTTTTGATAACAAAATGAAAAAAAAAGAATTTCAACTATCACTAACAGTATGATTTCTTGTCTTAAAACATTTAAACCTACTGGAGAGAAATTTTATAAGATATTTTTGAGGTACATATACCTGTAGTACAAAAATGATCTCAAAATTCAAGACATACCGAGAAGAGGGAAAATTCTGGTGGGAGGCGGTTGACACCCTGAGTTATCCACCCCAGGTGACACAAACCCTAGGTAAGCCACTCTGCCCAACAGCTGCTTTTTTCTTTAAACTTCTCTCTTCCTAAAATTAAAAGAATAAAAAGAAAGAATTTTATCTATTCCATAAAATGTTAGAGAGTGAAAATAATAAAAAGTTTTCACTTCCTAGAATATTAAGAATCTGATTCATTCTAGGAAATAATAGTGAAAATGAGAATATCAAAGTGTTCAAATGAGAAATACAGCGACATCTGGTGATGAGATATTGTTCGGTTTGTGCGAAGGGACGTAATTAAGTTACTTTTACATGACGTAAATGCGGATTGTTTGTTGCTTTGAAAGCGTCTGACGAAGAGGACTTCGCTGTTATTGTGGTTCATAAAAATCAAATACAAATTGGTTTTCAAGTTGAATTTTGATATTGTTTCGGTGAGTGGATTCTACTTTAATTTCAATTTACTCCTGGCAATTTTATGTCTAACTGCGAGTTTACCACGCTTTATCTAAGAGAGGACTTTCAATGTTTATTGATTCATCGACGATGTGGACGACTAGAGAGAAAAAAAATACAGTTTTGGGTAACTTAGAATTTATGCAAAAAAAAACAAAAAAACTCATTTCTTTATCACTCTTTCAAAAACTATTATATTTTTGTTGCAAGAAAATAACAAAATATATAGCTATATAAAGTTTTCTTTTTTTTCTGATTTGATGGAATTTTCTCGTACAACTGTGCCACTGAATTACAAAAAAAATTGATTGTCGTGAAATAATACATTATTAAATTCATTTCGGTACAATGTAGGGAAGGTGTTGAAGATTATAACATTTCACGCCTTCCATTTCGATAAGGACACAAATAAAAACTAATTTTATTGAAACAATAACAATGATGAAATTACGTTTCTTTTCTTTTCATCAATTCTCGCATTTCTTTTCACTTGTGCGCCGTTTTTAATATTAAAAAAGGTGTGACTAAAACTTTTCAATTGGAACCACTTTGCCTATTTTCACTATGCTTCAGTTTCTGCAAATTTTAAATGATCTCTCATTTAATTATTTATCGGTAAGTAATTTCTTTGTGACTGAGGTTGAACGGGATTATGATGAAACCTGCATTTAAAAAAAATTAATTTGACTCTACGATGGGGTAAAAAATAAAACGTATTGTAGACTTGACGATAGACATCTATTTCTTGGAAAATTTCTGCCTTGAAATGGTTTGTTATTGCAATTAATTATAGTCATCATTATTGCAATATTAAAGCTCAAGAATAGAAAAAAACAATTGCTTTTTCTTTCTATTTGAGCTTTTTCATTGATAACATTTATGTCGTTGTCTAGTCTCCGAAGGTATCGAAGCTTACACAGAGCTCGTATGTGTTAGACGTTTAGCGTAGAACTGGTACACATTGAAGGTTATTTTTGGGTCTGGGAATGCTTAAACATTTTCACGTGTAAATTAATGTCAATCTTCACTTTGTCCTATTCAGCCCATGAAAGGTTTCATGAGATAGCTTTGATTTTGATTATCCTCATCATATCTCTTGATGAAAGTGGCGATAAACAAACCGCGTAATTGGGGTTATAATAATTGGCGTATACTATTTTTATATATTTGGGCTCTGGACCTAACTTACATCCTGGTTGAATTTGATAAAATACTGTTTTTATTTGGTAAGGTTTGCTGCCTTTATAATTTGTTTCGTAAATTGACGTATCCTTGCAATATATTGAGGAGTTGCATAATGCGTGTTTTAATGTTCAAAAATACAGTTTTAAATTGTCAAACAGAATAGTTGACACAAGTTCAATAATATCAGGTATACAATAGTGAACTAGTTTACACCACTTCAAAATATAATCATCAAATATTGATTGTGCTGAAGAATTCGGTGAACGATATTTTTTTTTAGTTTTATAGACAAAAATTGCAACTTAGTTTGAAGCGAATAACGCATTTTGGTTTTCTCTTTATAAACACTATTGTAATCGAAAGAGAAAGTAGACCAATTTTCTATTCATATTTTGAATTTAACTTCGCATCAAATGAAAATAATTATATCATCGGTGTATTATAGAATGTTTATTTCTTCAACTGATTTTCTCGAAGAAATGCTGAAAACTGCTAACAAACATCTCTACCTGGGTTGTTTCCTGTTGCAAGAAACATTGATATTTAAATCTAGTGTTGGAAGGAAATATCTTGTTCAAATTTGTTTGTTACGTCTATTGATCCCTGAAATCGCACTTATTTTTTGTGAAAAACGTAATCAGAATATTGGAAGTATTTGGATTTATCCAATAAAAAAAATTAGAAATTTAAATTTTCGACTGTTTTTTTTTTTTTTTTTTCTTTCATCTCGATCTACGATATTTGATGGCTTAATAAAATAGATTTCAAAATGGATCTTCAAGAAGACATTGGCTATACCATGTTTGATTCCACATTTTCATATTAATCTTTCGATCTGAAATATAGCTTACTATAACACGTAATCAAAAACACGGAAAAATGAGACTATCCGCGAATTCCCTTCAAGTCCTTTTCGCTGGATTAGTAGCAAGGAAAATAGAGGTAACAGAAAAATAGATATCAGATAATGTTTAATTTATGCCTGAATTTTAGTTGGACGGAGTGTAGGAAATGGTCGGACTCTTTTTCCTCGTTTATATGTCTATTTATTCACAACTTGTAACAAACGACACCCGATGAAGGCTGGAGGGTACACGGCCGAAACGTTCTGAATAAATGAATGCATAGACGAGGAAAATAGTATGAGTATTCAATTTGTTTTTAGAAAGTGGTATCTATGACTTTTAAAGTTTTTTTTCGCGAACATGGACCCCTCTAGTCATTCACCTTCAAGTCTCCACTCAAATCAGCAAATATTCAATCTTGCTCTTACTATCACCTCCTCTCTGAAAGGGCCCCCATGCGTCTTCTCAGCGGCATGCTGCTTGACAGTGAAAAAGGTGGCCACAAAAGGTCCATTTTAGCATGGAATTGCGTTGTAAATCGACCCCGTAATTTTTGAGGTGATTTTCATAAAGTGATTTACTGAAAACCATTACCAGGGTTCACACGGGGAAAAAAAAACTAGGTTAAGATGTGTGGTTTTGTACAGTTAGCTGTCACATACTGACGGACACATGGTGTATAATAAAAGATTTGACCATTATTTTTTTTTTTAACTCCCAAATTTCTGACCAAAATGGAGCTGTACAATTGAAGTTACTCTGACCTTTTGAATCATTTGGGATGGGGGAAGGGGAGATCTTTTATGCCTCTGGATCAAGTATTGTAGTATAAAAAATAACTACTGAATGCTTCTGTTAAAGCCTTTGAAATTAGGACAGATCAAAAACTTATCTAATTTTAGATTTTTGGTGTGAGCAAACTAAAATGTGGTAACAAGAAATTAGATACAACAAAATACCAACAAAAAACACTCCTGAATTCAGTTTTAAGCCTCTGAGTGAAGATAAAAACTGGTACAATGTTGGGTAGGTGCTCCTTGTTGTATAGTTTCACGTCTTCACACTTCACAAATAAAAGAAAAAAGGCAGTTCATCAAAGAAAAACGGTAAATATATAAATTATATATTATTGCTCTGAATAAATTGAATTTTTACTTGTGGTCTCTTTTTAAAATTGTATGTGTAAAACTCCACGAACAGGACCACCTTCCCTCCATTGTACCAAACAGCTGTTATCTATCAACTAAATATTTTTTCTTTTAAACCATAATTGTTTGGAGGACTTCAATTATAATAATTCCCAGTGCAAGAGAAAAGTATATTACATAGAGGGCATGAAAGAAAAAGCTTGAAGAAAAATCATTGACAGTCTGTTTATCCCTGTCATTCTTTGCTACACATTGAATATTGAAACTATCCCTTCTTATCCTTAATGCTTCGATAAACAACCTCCTTGCTACATGTTAATGATATATTTTATTGTTATAGTTTGAATTAAATAAGATTTCCTTGCAATGTATTTGATTACTATTCTTATTACAACAAGGATAGTTTTTACATCAAAATATTTCAGGGATAAAAAGTGCCTCTCAAAAACAATTGAAATTTGGTAAATAAGATGTACTCAATTCAACAACCTGGTTTTGTATCTTCACTAGATACAAACAACTGATTAACACTACTGCCTTGTTGTGACATTTATTTGCTTTCAAGAGTATTCTTACATATTTGAAGCACTGTGCTATATAAGCTTTTAATCTCTGATCCCTAGGCTAATGCTATAACTATGGAAACCTAACCCATAACAAAGATTTTTGATGAACTTATGATTTACATGATAGAGCTCCTCTAAGTGATAACTTTTGTTTGTGTCTCTATTAAAAGTAAGTAAATAATAATGTGATATGACTGAAAAAAAAAATCTTTTCTGGTTCCCCACCTATCTATGTACTTCTAACCCTTACGTATGTATTTCTCCTCTGTACCTTTGCTTCAAAGAAAATTGCATTTCAATATTTACCTGAATCTTTTACTTTTTAACCCAATGAAATAGATTATTAATTGATGGGGGTTTAAAAAAAACAGCTTTTATTTTAAGTGGTATTGTTTGAATGATTGTGGGACAAACTCTCCCATATTAGATGCTATTTGGTTGGTTTGTTGGTCCCACTTCCATTAAACAACAAAAATAGGAAGGGTAAGGTGTGATCTCATTAAAAGGCATCATGCATTGAAAGAACATTTATCATGATCAATTTTTTCTTACCAGCTGCCGTCATAATAGAAAAAAACGAAAGTGGCCGTATACGATTTTTATTGAAAATAATACTTGCTCAATATTTCATACTGTAATATTTTACAAGTTCTAGAATCAGCTGATTTAAAGAGAGACTACTAGCTCTTCCTCCTACTTCTCCCATGAATGGTGGACACATTGTTGAACTTATGGTTCTTGTTTACTTTTCATTTTTATTTAAAAATGTCTTTAACTGGTCTCACATTCTAATCATGCATTTTTTTCAAGTTTTGATTTTTTTTGACACATCCAATAATTAGAGTATAATACCACCACAATGAATTTTCGTGAAGATAATAATGATACCTTTTGTTGGGATTTAAAATTTGAGGTAAACACTTTCCTTCAGAATTTTTTTAGTACTGTCACCAACTGCTTGAATTTTTGACGTTTTAATTTTACCAAGGAGGTTTTGTACTACTTTGCACTTCAAATAAGCTTTTAATCTCTTATTCCCAGATTAAGGCTATTTCTATAGAAACCCAATCCTAGATTTCTGATGAACTTATAATTTACAATATGAAGGGGCTTTGTTTTGTGGCCATATCTGTTGGCTGTGCCCCAACACTTTTGTGTAGATGTCCTGTAAAATAGTTTCTTTGGCCTATGTGGGTACATGAAAATATATTTGTATCTTTTCGTTCTTTACAAACTGCACAAATACTTTCAATCCATCTTGATCCTTAGTCCCCTTACCAAGTTCAGAGTTTTCTATCCCCTGTACCACGTTGTTTAGGCATCCATTTATGGGTATGTTTTGGGCTGGATAGCCTGTCAGAAGCCATTCTGTTCCAGTCTTTCTCAGTCCTACTCCTTATGCTTTGAGAGGCATTGAATACCATTGTTTAAGTTTTAAGTTTGAGTTGGCCATGGATTGAACCTACAGCATACCAAACTGAAGATGAGTGCTCTACAACTTGGTCACAGTGATACACCATAAATTTAAAAAACAAAACAAATGCGATTATTGGCCTGGATGCACTTTCAACTCGCTTCGATCAATGTCGGTGTAGATCCTAACATTTGGTATAAAAGAACTTGTTTCTCTTTCTGTTGGAATCTCATTTTCCCTGTGCTTCCCTCTCAGCTTTCTGATGATACAAAAGGAGGCAATCTTCATTTGGAAGAATTTGACCAGTTATTAGTCTCTTCCAAAAGCTTCTCCTCTCACCATAAGCTGATTTTCCATTACTGGTACAGACATATTACTTTTTAATTGCCTTTGCATTATTATTATAGGTAATATAGATGCATTCAATAGGTAATAAATTTCTTTAACAATTTCCACGGGTCCAGCTAGTTCCTATTGTTTTAATTTTTATTGTTTTTGTCAGAAACCAGAGCAAAAACTTCAATATGTAGTTCTTGGGGGCTGCCCCCAAAAGAGAAGTGCTGAGGGAAATAGACAATTTTTAGAACCACCCATTCATAAGTGTGGGAGTTCCCACATTAAACTCCTTGACCTTTTGTCATATTCACCTGCGTGGGGAGATGGGCGAATCTAGCTCCCATTGTTTATTGTATTTTGCTTGTCTACCATTTGAGTTGGTTGTTATTACGTGACTATGCTATGTCAACAGTCACATGCTTGCTTTGTGCCCCAAATCATGTGATATGATTAGTCTGACCTTCTATTGCTGTACATGAAATAGGCTGACAAAAGATGTAATGCGAAATATGCAGTTCATTTCTATCCATTCAATCTGGTATCTATGTTGTACTCATATCAAATGTTTCATCTTGATTATTGTGAAAACATCTGATTCTTAAATTACATTGATTTTTATAGAAATGATGGACCTTGAATTTTTCCATGATCGATGTTATGACAAGCCTTTTTTTACTTACATTTTTAACATGATAAATACAATTAAACCCACATCAACATCTAAATCCTAATCGGTGGTGTTATTTATGCTGTAGTGGCAATCACTTTTTCTTCTGGTAATTCCCCATGATGGCTGATAATTTTTTCTTGCTAAAAACTTCCTTTAATTTTTCCTCTTTACTTTGAATTTGTCTTTTGGCATTCATTTCCTAAAATGTTGAACAACCAAACAACGTTTTTTATTTATTAGAAATCGTCTACCGAAAGTATCGACGTAGGTTTTTCCTCAAATTGGTCTGGATGGCTATATGTATGTATCACATGTACAGGCTGCACCAATGGAGCTTGAGTGCTGAAAATTTGAAAATTCATTCCTTATGTGTAGAGAAGTTCAGTTTGCATTCTAAGTTAGCTAAATTGATCCCTAGTTTGTAATTGTTCTTTTAAAATTCAGACTTTTTTATGATCACAGCTCCACTAAAAGGAGATATAAGTAATTTATCTATTGATCACCTGTTTTTTGAATTTAATTGATCACCCCTAACATAGCATGTGGCAAAAAAGCATTGGTCACATGACTGTTTCTATTGTATGACTAACCACACTTGTTTTCACTACTTTTTACTTATAAATCTCCAGGTATTTTTATCACTTTGACTCAACTGTCAATCTATTGCTATGAGTAAATCACACAATTGGAAATAATCTGGTGAGAATTGCCAGAAGGAGTACAGTATGTACCCAGCTGCCATAACCACTCGGCCACAGATACTATCATTGTCTGCAGAAATTGATTTTTACTCCTTTATTCTTACGATTTATACCATGTTAGTTGTTTATATTTTAGAACTAGTAGTTTTAATAAGTAAATTTTCATGATTTACTCTATTTTTTTAAGTAAAGGTTTACCCTTTTACTTCTGACCATGCTATTTATTTGTAGCCGTAGATGGATAGCTGAGTTAAAATTGTAATCAAAACTTAAATTAAGGTAAAAATGAGAAGTTGTAAAAATTGACAAAATAATTCTATATAAGAATAAATGAAACACCTATTCATTTATTGATAATCTTATTCAAACTTTGATTCTGTTGAGTTTGTGATCATGAAGTTATTGTTGTTACTGAGTTTCTGCTTTCTTAAAGCCCATTTTTAAAAGATAAATGATTTTTTTTCATTGGGGTATATACCATGAGTGACTTTGAAGTTCCCAGTATTGAATGTATCTGGGAAGGGTAGATGTGGGTGTGAGGTTATTGTTGGTAGGAGTTTTGTCAATTAGAGATCTGTGTGATTGGGGTTATTGAGTTTGGTGTTTAATCCATTAGGATACAGGGTTTTGAGTTTGTTGATCCACTTATCCTCATGTTTTTCTAGAACTTTAGTTATGTCCATGGGAGTATTTTTTTCTATTTTTTTCTATGATAATAAAACTAGCATCCTTGGCAAAATTTAACCGGGTGTGCGAAAGTGAAGTTCTACGAGAAGTAGGCTGCGATTGTTTTGTGACTTACTCCTGTGTCTGTAATTGTTGAGTCTTATATTAAATTGCCACTCGGACTTGCCTATGTATTGTAACTTGCATCTATTGCACTCTAAAAGGTATATAATGTTTCTACTGCGACAGTTAGTGCTATGGTATGTGTGGTAAGTCTCTTTGGTGGTAGTGCTTGTGAAAGTGTTAGTGTACTTAAGGTGGTTGCAACATAGACTATTTCTTCTTATGCATGGTTTATAGAATTTAGTGGTTCTACGGGTTATTTTTGTGTAAGACTCCATTGTTAATGATATTGTTACTGCTAATCATGTCTTAATGTTTTGGGGCCTGCGGTAAGCAATGACACATGGACCTGCGAATGTTTCTCTTAGATCTGTTTTAAGGGTGAGGATGTTCCATCTCTTATTGATGATGTGCACTAAGGGTGGGTGTGTATTATTGAAGGTGATTATAAGTGGTATGCAGTTAGATTTTTTATTGTAGAAGAGCTTAAGGATTTCATCCTTGGGTATTGTAGTTGCTTTTTTGATTTGGCTCTTTGTATCATCTATTGGATATCCTCATCGAGTGAAATATTGTACTAGGTCACGGTTATGTCTGTTGAGTTCACTGTCTGTAGAGCAAATTCTTCTATTTCTAAGGGCTTGTGAAAATGGTTGGCTTCTTTTTAGGTGTTGGGGATGAGCTGATTTAGAGTGGAGGTAATTGTGGGTGTCCGTAGGATTAGTGTAGAGGGTAGTTTTGAGGTTTCTGTTGTTGTCTATTTATACGCTGGTGTCTAGGAAGGCTATGGCGTCAGTGGATGTCATAAAGTCAAGCTTTATAAAATCGCATGCAGAGTTTATGTGTAAAGAAATTCTCTAATTAGACTTCTTCTCCTGTGTATATGAAAAAAAATGTCATCTATATATCGGCCATAAA
>OY735233.1:222500-232500 GCA_963457665.1 Thysanoteuthis rhombus
AAAAAAATTTACAAAAAAATAAATGTGTAGTTTCAATTTGATGAAGAGTCAATTAAGTCAAAACACCAATAACTATTTTTTATACAAAATTATCAATATTGTGAAGAAATCATCTCACAAAATTTTGAAAAACTTTTATGCTTGTTTCTTTCCTGCCCTATAAGTTCATTTAAAATTAGATCACCTAATGGTTGGTGTGTGAACTTTGATGAGAATGGAAAAAAAACATTATTTTGTACTTGTAAGTAACTTTCAAAAGCTTAAAAAGAAACCAACACGCAAATTAATTTTGGGATTGAAAGCTCAAAAAATCTTTTTTTCTTTCTTCTCTTTCTTTCCTTTTTTTTTTCGGTAGTTAATTTCAAAAAGTTTCAAAAACGACCTTTTTCCAAAACTGTTTTTTCCTATTGAAAGCACAAATTACTTCAGGCATAAAGCACCTTGATTGGTTAGTTTTGAAGGGTTCTTATATTGATTTTTCTTCCCAATTTTTATATAAAAATAATTTGACATCCTCTCATTCATGTTGTCTGGCTACTGTGGCTCTTTTCTTTTTTGATATAGCAAGATATCTTAGTCTTGTCTGTCAGGGAAGTACCTCAAGCATACTTAAGGAAATTTTCTTGGAGATATTGCTATTTTCTTGCTTTATTAATGTATCTATTTACTACAACCCAGATAGACTGTGATGAAAATCTTTATCTCCACAAACAAAATTGTTTGACCATTTTATCAATTCATGATAGTATCTAAGATAGCAAATTCCACATGCCATATATAACTGAACAATGAAATTGGCATGAATTTCATTAGTTGGATTATGGCATCGAATGTTATCCTTAGAAATATAAAGTCTTACATTCTTTAGTTTTCTTGGGTGAAAACATGATTTTTTTTTTCTTCTGAACCAAACTTCTCTTGAAAAAAAATGGATCAAATGCAGTGAAATACATTTCATTTTATTCATTCAGTTTTGATATGTTATGAAGAGAAGTTATGTTAATTTGAATATTCTGTTTGTAATCTGTTGAATTATGATTTCAGGTTTTATTCGCAAGGTCTATGGCATTCTTATGCTCCAACTCCTGACTACAGTGGGAATTATTGCACTGTTTCTCTATGTGTAAGTAACTTCAAAACTGTGTAATTGTAAAAGTTGATACTGGGGATTTAATCCTAATACACAACAATTGTACACACATTTCATTCTATCTTTTTTTAATGACTAGAAACCTTTCATTTAAATAGACTTACATTTTATCTTATTCATTCACTAGCTGGACTTGTGGAAATTCCATGCATGTTGATAACTAAGATATCTTCATTCTTGCATATATATTTCTGCAATTAAAGTGTATAATTCTGTTTATTTATTACCTATTGAATGCATCTTGTATTAACTATATGATAACATGCAAAGGCAATTAAAACTAATCTGCTGCTATTATTATTACTACTTCTAGCCGTAGGAGCTGTAATGAGAGATCAAAAGTATTTTTCAGGTATACTATCAAAGTATATCTACAAAATCCCATTCATTTCACTAGAAAATACTAAGCCAGAAAGGATTGAGCAGGCATCAAGTTATCAGCAGCAGTTTTGGTTACACCTTACATAAAGATCATTAGTTATAAAGATAGGCTTTCTTCAAATTTTAGCTGCTAGAAGTTTTGTTCAGCACCGTAATTCGCATTATATACCTATGTATATGTAATCAGCATCTTTCTAAGTTTAGTTCATTTGCATATACTTCATGTAGAATAATTAAATACAGGGTTCAGAAATACTAAGATTGAATATGATTTCTCATAAAGTTGACTAATCAACTATATCAACAATCTTATAACATGGTTGATTTACAGAAAAAAATAACCGATCACAAGAGGAAGAGATATTTGAGTTGGGATCACAATCACTTTCTCCTGAATGTTTGTATATAAACAAACTTGCTTTTTCAAACAACTGCTTTTTTGCTTTTTTGTTGTTTTCAAAATTATCTAAGACTAACTTAATTACTAATCACAGAAATAATGTATTTTTTGTTTGTTTGCAACTCACTAAAATATTTTCGTTGAGTTCATGTATATTTTGAAAATTTATTTGCAAATTTGATTGTGTGATTTTTAAATGAAACTCAACAGCAATTTTCTGTTGAGGTTTTACTCTATCAAAAGTAAATAAAAGCAATAAATCTATTTCAAACTGGTCAAGATTTGCTTAATCAAATTTGAAGAAATTGTCATGTTTTCTATAAACACTGGTTGTGCAGAGAAGTGGGTCTTGTAAGTTAGATATGTTTGAGAAAAGCTGATGTACTAACAGATTGATTTATCACCATTTTTGCATCATTAAAAATCAATTAGCTAATGGTTATAAAAATACTTGAATAACAGAATGCATTTTGCAAAATGTTTGTATGGTAGCATTCAGATTGATTGCTATTCATGTAACTTTCAAATAGACTTGACTAATATTCAAAATATCTTTTTTTGAATTTTCAGTGATGCTGTGAAATTATATTCTCAACAAAATCCATGGATGTGGTATCTGGCCCTGTAAGTACCTCTTGCTCTCTGAGTGTTATTCCACAAACTATCCTGATTTATAGCAATTTAGAAAGAAAATTTATTAGTTATATTATTATCATTAGTATTTAAAGTATCTGTAACATGATAGGTAAAGCCATCAGGTATAAATTCCGTCTGATAAGGAGGGTGAGTTTGATTCACTAAAGCTTACTCATTATTTCTGATTTCACTGTGATTTGTTGCTATTGCAATGATGGCCTGAATTGAAACTTGTATAGAAACAATAAAAAAAAATGAAGATGAAATCAAAAACTAACCAAATTTGATAAAAATAATTAATGTGATCCTGATAACGTATTGTAGATCCTCAAGAGAATCAAGTTCTCAAAATCATTCATTCAAGATGGTATTAAATGCATTCTAAAAGTATTGGAGGTGTAGAGTAGCATAATGGTAACTGGCATTGAAAATCTAATCAGTGGATAGTTGGAGTTTTGGAGGAGATTTTGTGTTCACTTTGAACTAATGATCCTGGGAAAGGCATGAATTTACCCTTCCAGTAACTGATAAATCGCAGGGCATTTGGAGGCCCTGTAATCCTGTAAAGCAGTCCATCTAGAGCAGAGCTTTCCAAACTGCATGTTGCATTAATTAAATATAATTTTGTATCTTTCAAAAGGTACTTTTTCTGAGTTTGTTGAACTGGTGGAATGACAAAATATATTTGGCTTGGCTATCAAAACTCAATGTCACAAAAAATATCATTTTTCAAGTGTGTAGCCAATGTAAAAAGTTTGGAAAGCTCTGGTGTAGAGTTTACTCTGACAAAAAAGCCCTTACAGCTTGGTAGTTGCCATAGCTGATCCCAAGCACTCCAGGTAAAGGAGAAGCATTGGTTACCAGGTTAACAGTACCATTGCATAAAACCTGGTTGCAACTGTATGCTCCACAAGAACTCTACAGGAATTAACAAAACATTCCACCAGGGTTGACATCTAAGATTATCCATTATCTGTTCTCTCACCCTATGCCCATGTCTTCTCATTTTTCTCTCTTACCCCAGTCAATCTTTACTGCCTGTACATATTTTTGTAATGCAGACATGGATTAGTTTCACGTATGTAAATCTTCTTGCCCCCTCAGTAAACTACCTAACTTTTTCTGTCCCCCCTCCCTTCCTACCATTTTTATAAAACTTTTTTCTGCCCTCTCTCTTCCTGCCTCTTATTAACCAACCGGCTCCTTCCCTTTTGTTATTACCCGAAAAGTAACACTTTAATGCCGGTAGGAACAAGTAGAACAATGATATTGACTGAATGAATATAAACAAATTTTTAATAGTCATTAATCAAGCTTTCTTAACTTACTGTAAATGGTAGACATTTTTAGTTGGTACATTTTACCATTTTTTTTTTTTTTTTTTATTAGATGAAGTATTATAAATCATCCTTTTAAATTTTTATGACTTATTTTTTTACTTTTTACTTTCATCTTAATTTGTTGGTTACTTATCATCAAGACTTTTTGCTTGGGCTGATTTGCCTCTGGCAGTGAATGAATAGTGTTGATTGGAAAATGAAGAATAAGCTTTTCTGTTCAATGCTGCTTATTCACTGTTGGAGAGAAATCAATCTGAGCAAAAAGTTGCAATAAAAAGCTATGTTATGAAATGTTATTTCTCTTGTCTAGTGTTATGATGTTTGTGACACTTATCGTGTTGGCTTGCTGTCCGGATGTAAGACGTCAATTCCCTATCAACTTTATTGTTCTTGTTGCTTTTGTAAGTATTTACCATTTCTATATGTTGAGCATATATTGAGTTTAATCTAATTTTGAAAAAATGTTTATACATTTTAAAATTCTAATGTTGTTATCAAAATAAGTGTCCGTTCCAAATGTGCATGTTTGGAAGACTTTGTGATTTGTGGTGCAGCCTACCATAATAGTCATGCAAAATTATTCTCCGTCTGTTATACGAAACTACAGCTTCGAAGAATTTTGGTGACTTCTCTTCAGTTTTGCCAATTTCCATTTATAATATCTAAATTTTTAGTCTATAGCAAATTTAATTACTTTGGATCTAGAATTTCAAATAAAAGATCTATCTTCAATTTTCAATTTATTCTTATTAGACTTCTCAAACTGCTGATGAAAAAAACTTTCAACTTGACTCTGCAATGCCCTTTTTTCTGACCAATATATCTAGTGAATGTCAATTTCATACAATTGTTTGTTGTCGGGTGATGAAAAAACAAACAATGACAATTGTAAAAACAATTAGAAAAACATTGTGATTAAATAAAGATGAATTTACAACAATGAATATAAATTGTTCCAATCTTTTAGATCCTACTTTTAATGTTATCAGCTGGTTATTGTTTGAAAGACCTTGCTCCAAAATGGCTTCTTCTGTATCAACATTTTATTTTTCAAAATGAAATAGCAATTGTGTATATTTAGAATCAATGATAAATTGTCTCTTGTTTGAATTGCAGTATTGATATTTCTGTTGAGCATTTTCTTACTAATATTTGTAATTGTCATATTCAACTGGTAGGCAGTTAATGATTCATGAAAGATAGGATTAATTTTAGATTCCAAGTAATATATTTTGTGTAATCTTTTTTTCTCTTCAATATAGACACTGTGCGAAGGATTCCTGTTGGGAGCAATCTCCAGGTAGATAGAATTTGTTTTGAAAACTTGAAGTAAACTTGATAATTCACATACTTATGGCCTATTAACTTGGCTTTTTGTCAAATATTTCAACTGGAGCAAACTAGACTTGATAGAAATAATCTGCATTATACATGGTTTAGAATTAGACCCTGATGTATATTTTTTTACTTGAAGGGAGTACAAGAGACTGAAAGGCTACACATAAAAGTAAATAGTAGAAGATAGAATATCTGAAAATTCTTTTTCAGCAATAGTGGTGGGGCTAAGAAATAGATTACTGGAATATGCAGTGATAGCAATTGATGTAAATGATTTTGCAAAGAATTTTAATGTTTATGACCCTACCGCAAATGTTTAAAGCTCTTGATAATCTGTATGATGATGATGTATGCTTGTATTAAGTTGGTGCAAAAATTGTGATTTTTCACTGACATAAAAGCAGTATATCTCAGCTTAGAATAAAAGTTGATAATCAAAAGAAGGTGGTTTTGTATTTATTCTTTTGATCAAACGTGAAAGGGAAAGGAAAATAGTGAAATTTCTCACATGGCAAACTCTATGCCCCACAGGAAGGTCAAATCAAATACTGCATGGGGAAAACTGAACAGTAAACAAAGAAAAACAATTTACTATGGATTGGGAGAGAAAATCTCATGACTGAAACATCATCAGAAAGCCAACTTGGGAGGCGTGAAGCAAAGATCGATCGCTTTTTATCACTAGGCCTGGATACAGCGAACTCCGATTTGATGTCTCTACTTTCTTTATGGATCCCTACACTATTCTGCCATTTTCTCCTCTCTTGTGAATGTACTTTCTTTCCCATTTTTACCACAAAAATACCTTCAGAATCTACACATTTTTGCCAACTAGAAACCAGTTCATTCATTCTGGAAAACATAGAATTCTGGGTTCCTGGATCCAATTAATTTTTTGAAGCAGTTTTGAGCTGCTGTTTGGTTGTTGAAGACCTTCCCTTGCAGGATGAAATACTTGAAAAAGTGATAGTCTGTCAGAGAAAGGGTCTGGAGAGTAAGCTGGCTGAGGTAATTTTGTAGCTTAATTTTGGCAGGGTTATTTGCACGACAGACAAATGCAAGCTTTTTTTGCTTTTCATTTAGGGTCATTTGTGTGATAATACTTTGTTGATATTGTAAGCAGTTTCCACTTAAATTTGTTTTTCTCTCCATCTTTAATATGACAGCCTGAAATAAACCAGAATAATAAAGAGTGAAATGTAAATGGTCAGGTTAAACAAATGGTGCAAAATTCACACTTTGAAATGGTATATTCCATGAACATAGTTAAATAATACTTTATTCCAAAATAAGCATCTAAGTTTAAAATGCCAAAAATTAGAATTATTTAATCCCAAAAATTAGAATTTATTTTATATATACAATTTTGTATACTTTTTTTCCACACTATAACTAATGTTCTAAATGTTGAGGAAAATGTTTTTGATACAACGTGATTATTTCCCTTTTATATTCCAGTAACTATAATCAAGATGCTGTGATAATTGCTGTTGGTATAACTGCGGTAAGATTTAGAAAAACTTCTACAATATTTTTCATTACTTTTAGTGTGAGTTTTCCATGATTTTCGTATGTAAACCCAATTTTAGAAAATTGATTCAATCATTAGGTAGAAATATGAATGAGTGTGTATGTGTAGAAATTTTTGTTATTTTGTCTAAATTAGCCATCTCTCATTTATAGAAGAATCCTCATGCAAGATTTTTTTATCAAATTTTTGCAATAAAAGTTATTGGCTGTTTTGTTTATTTTCCTCTAATCGGCTTTTGTCGGATGATTAATTTACTGATTGGAATAGTAGAAAATGCAGTATACACTGAATTACTGCATCGTTTAATTATTGTCCTATGTAATACTGTTTTACATTGAGGGTGTGGAAAAAAAACTTATGTGAATATTTTTTTTTTTTTTTTTTCTCAAATTTGATGTATTTAAGGCAGTTTGGACTTTGATACAGGCTTGGTAATAATGAAATGTTTTTTGTTTTTGTATTTTTGTTATAACAATATTTTGAAATCATGGAAATAAAAATGGAAACAAGCTGTGTATGAATAATTTCAAGTGTACTCAAATGAGCAGATACCCAAAAGCAGACATGGGTCTATAAAATGCATGATTGACCACATACCCCCCCCTCTCTTTGCTGATGATTGATTACTATTTTCAAAATGTCAACAGGAGTATTACCTCTCCAAAAGTCAGGTATGGACAGTGTTGCTAAGTTATCTTTTAAAATAGTAAATTAGACTTTGGAATTATAAAAATTAATTACATTAGCACTGACTTGAGGACAGCTAATAACCCAGGAAAATTTCAGAACAACATTTTGAATAAGGTAAAAATATTGTTGGTATCATTAAAGAAATGTTAAGTAATCGATGTATCCTCTAACTTGAAGTTATTGTGATTTATTGATGTTCGTTGGAGTAAATAGTAACATCATCAATTTGAATCAGACCTTTTATACTGAGAGATCTGATGAGGAAACAACCCACATGGAAATAACTTCGCTGAACACTGCTTTCTGGTTTTTTCCTTCTCCATATGATCCACTCTTTAGTCCCCGGGAGAAAAAAATTCATAGATATATTTGGATTGAAATGTTTTCATTTTGGAAAAAATACTAAATTTGTTTTCTGGGAAAATAGCATAGCTTGAAATTGTGGGCAGGAAGCATTTTTTCAGCAAAAATTTACCCCCTCCCTTCCCAGTGAAATGATTCAGTGTTACTTCAAATGAAACCAGAGAATCATGCTGTTCCTTTGAGTAGATTTTATACTGTGTGATCCAGTCTGGACTGACTGACAATTATTTATGGAATCATGAAAATTGTAATGAGAAAATTGATAATAGTTTTAGACTAGTATTAAATGTAGTTTTCTGGATTTTATTTGACAGTGTGTTAAATCATTGTATTTGGTTTATTTGGGCTAATTTCCTTGTCTATGTTCTTTATTTTTCACATTTCAGTGTGTACCCCTGGCCTTCCTTGGCTGTCTTTACAACTGACAACTGAGGAAGGCTGACTGGTACTTGATTCGAACTGGGCAAAAAATAAATGGCATAGACAAGATTATTAGTCTCAATAAACCATATACAATGACTAGTATTGAATGCTACTCTGTTCAAATTGGTTTTCTCCCAATATTCTGTGTTTCGTAAACACAAGACTTTTTAACTAGTATAGTAGCTGGTAAAAGTGACAGGCTTAGTTCTGTGTCTTCAGTTTAACTCTTATGTTTTTATTTAGTTGAAAAAGAGAAGAACTTTGTTACTTTTGGAAAATCACCAGAGGCAATATGCACCTGGAAAAGGATGATTCGTTAAAAACAACAAATGATAATATATCTGAATTTTTTTGATGAGAGATCATCATCGTGTATAGATTTTTCTTCTAAATTTTTCCATCATATTTACGAGACTCACCTGAAGAAGGCTGTCGGGTACGCCAGTCAAAAAGTGTTCAAAAGATGAGGCCAACTGTTAAAATGTATATATATGTATTTGTATGTACATAATTGAGATAGTAGTTAAAAAGAATATAGTTTAACTAGTATAGTACCTGGTAAAAGTGACAGGATTATGTACATATAGTGTCGCACTCCAGCTCATGATCAACATAGTCTTAGGGTACTCTTCAAAAGACAATGGAAGACAAGAAAAACTAACAGAAAAAGTCACACTGAACTCTATATAGACTAATGCTTCTCTATCAGACGAATTTTTTCATTTTTATTCATTTTTCTTATTCCAGGTGGTGGCAGCATCTTTAACATTGTTTGCATTTCAAACTAAAGTAAGTAAGAAGTTTTTGGTATGGATTTACTTTTTCATTTACTTGAACATACCTGCAACAGTATCTAAATTTGTTTGTTTATTTTTTCTCGAAATTGATAAACTAATTGGCCATTCTCATATGAATTCTTCTTTCTTTTTTTATTTTGAAATATATGTAAAAGCTTCTATTGTAAACTTTCATGCACCAACAATATTTTGCTCGGATAGTTTACGAAGGGAACCTACTTAATCAATTTACCTACTCACCCCCCCCTCTTGTCAAATTATCAGTCCTTGGAAGCTTCACTTATTTCAGGCTTTTTATCTTTATTTTCAATGTTGTGGGAAATATTCTCTCCTTTCTTCTTTATATTTTCATTTTCATTCAGTTCTGAGGTGAAAAGTAAATAGCATAGACAAGATGTTGACAGACTTTTCCACTTTCTAGTTCAATCTGTCACTGACCTGCTATGATAAAACGCAAAAATAATGGTGATTCTGGATGAATTTTCATCACAATTTTCTATCATCAACCATAATGTAAAGGAAACCAACAATCAAAACTGAACATGTTTCTCCAGTTTGCAAGTTGGTCTAGCTGGCTCTGTATATATCAAGCATACTGATTACATACACCAATGGAGAGAGAGGGCTGAAAATTTAACATTTACTCTTTATCACGTTAGTTTTTTGTTTTGACCCCCCCCCTCCCCGCTGTACCTAATAGGTTTCAGAGAGGGGATCAATTCGTAATGTTAGCTTATACTAAATTAAACCCTTAGTTGGTATTAGGCCACACTTGTTTTTTTGAAAAATCAGACTCTTGAGTGATCACTGTCCAACAAAAAGTGAAATTCATTGATCAGCCCTCTTGTTGGTTTCTTGATGTTAACTAACCAGATCTGTTTTCCTTTTTCTTTCAGTGGGACTTCACTGCTTGGGGAGGAATGCTGTTTGTCTTTGTGATTGTCCTTTTTT
>OY735233.1:243871-338871 GCA_963457665.1 Thysanoteuthis rhombus
TTGAAGTAATGTTTGAGTTTTTCAAAGAAAGTGTCATGCATCATTACTGGCAACCTTTTATTCAATTAAATGAACTATCATATAGTTTACATTAATAACTAATTTAAATGTCAGATCCCATCTAGTTATACCTTTTAATGTATGGCTCTTATCGTCTTGTCAGACAGTCTTAACAGTGTCTGGTCTTCAAGCAGCTATTCCTTAGCATGGAGGAAGTTTTGTGCCCAAGTGTCCCCTCCACCCTCTCTCGATCATGCTGAAAGTTTCTGAAGGAGAGAGGTGTTCAATATGTTTGGAGATCAACATAGCTTCAGGGGATGCCTCCACAGCCGGTTACAGTACCTGGTATTTCCAGATGGTCACCCATCTAAGTTCTGACCAGGCTCAACGTTGCTCAATTCCGGTATCCATATAAGAACTTGTGTATCCAACATGATTTGGCCATGAACTTTTACAACTTCAAAATATTTCAGTGAGACCTACCTGTATTTTATTTATTAAGACATGGATAACAGAACTATGAAAAATTATTTTGAAACATTGTTCTGCCTCAAAAAAAAGACATAATAAATAAAATTTGCTATTTGAGTGGGGAGAGATACAAATGACAAAGCATTAATTATTGGATTGAATATTGTATCATTAATTTTTTTATTAGTGTAAAATGAAAGTTGAAAAAATGCCAAAGGGAATCCTCTTTTTAATCTTTTCACTGTCTGATTTTTCAAACATGTAATGGCCATTGTTGAATTATAACATTCAAAATTTTTCAGATTACTTCTGCAAGGGAAATAACTTTCTTGTAAATTTTTTTTCATTTTTGTTTTTCCTATTTTTCTAAATAATTTTAATTGAAAAAAAATCTTGAAAAGTCGAATCAAGTTTTATGTACAGACTACAAAATATCATTTTGCTTTTGATTGATCGACTGGTGATTCTCAAATTTGTTATCATGTTGACCACTTAATGTTGAAAAAATATGTGGTAACCCCTAAAGAGATTTTATAGTGATTGGGTAATTATTGTAAAAAGTTTTCAGAAACTACATTTATTTTGAAATAATTTGTGGTCCTCTTATACAGAGGCCTAGTTCTCGACTGTTGAGGGCAAAGACAGTATTGAAGGCAGTTTTGTTATATCCAAAGGAAGTGCTTAATTGTTAATCAACAGGCATTATAGGCAAGAGGAAATTTTGTTCTCCTTCACTCCTGCTATGTCTCTTCTTCTCTTATAAGGGTCTTGCAGATCTCACTTTGTGAACCACTGGTTTTGATAATGATATTAAGAATGTATTGATGTGATACTTTTCTAATTTTCTTTTTCTTTTTCTCTTCTCAGTACTTGGTATTTGACACTCAGCTTATGATTGGAGGCAGACACAAATATTCATTATCACCCGAGGAATACATCTTTGCCGCTCTCAATCTCTATTTGGACATTGTTCAACTCTTCATGTTCATACTGACTATTGTTGGGCATGTCCAAGGTGATTAATACATATCTATCAGCCTCTGCTTGGCTGACCTCCTCCTTTTGAAAAAAGGAGGATATCAACAATACACTTTTTGTCGGTTTCTTGTCCAGCAGGGCAACAACAGCACAACTTTTTGTAGACAGTCACAACAATTGGATGCTGATGACAGATAAAAACAACTGTTGACTACCTTGATTACCTGTGCAACAATGATTTAGACCAAATTTTCCTTTGAATCTGGGGCTGGCATTTTTTTTTTGTCTTTTTTTTGGAGAGTATTTGTATCAAAATTTGAATTGACTCCAGTTTAGTTCTACGTGCGACTTACAAGTGGCCATTTTCTCTCTTTCACTGTTGTCCTATTAATTAACATCTTTCTTTCAGTCCCTTTTTTTTTCTCTCTTCACCTTATTAAAGGTTTTATTTGATTTCAGTTAAATCTCAAATAAAATCCTTTAAACTTATATCCAGGTACAAAAAGATCATAAATACTAAAATGTAATTCTGGGTTATGTTGAGGCCTTACTGTTGGATTCTTAATCTTCCAACTTGAAGTACAATTATTATCAAAATGCATTCTACAATTTCTAGGTTTGAGGGTGTTTGTACTTTTTTTTTTTCATTGCAAGATTGCTGGACATATTTTTTGAAAGGTTGGTGTGGAAAGCCAAATATTTAGGAGAAAATTAGGTAGTCCTTTGCATAAGGTTTGCAAGAAGGGGAGTAATTAGTATGAACACAATTATTTAGGCTGCTGTTGCTAACTTATGGAACAAATGAAAGCAGGAAACTTGCCCATTTCAAAACTATTTTATTTAATTTAATTACAAAGGATATGATTTAGGGTTGGATTGGCAATTAAAAGAAAGGATTGAAAATTTTTTTCCACATTTGTCACACTAAAATAAATATACAGCTGAAATTAATATAAAATGATTAAATAAATTTTCTTTGTCATTTTAAACGGTATTTTTCCACACACTTTTGTTTAAAAAAAAAATTTTTTTTAAATAAAAATAAAAAAATGAGAAGTAAATCATCTACTATTTGCATTGCAATATTTTTTTTTATAAATGAATAAATTGTTTATTGATAAATAATCATTTATATTGGCTTTGTTTCACTCTGACCTGTAAAATATACTAAATGGATGACATTTCTTTGATTTGAAATAGTCTGCTTAATTTGTTTTATGCTTTTATCAAATACTTCATCTGTAGGAGTTATCTCCCTTTATTTTGCAAACCACATCCTAACTATTACCAAAAAGTGAAGGGATGCATTTGTGTAATTCTTAAGAAAGCATGAATACATAATCTCTTAATGCTTTAATTCTTGGAAGATTCCAGCATTTTTATTCGTAAATAATTATTTACATTGGCTTTGTTTCACTCTGACCTAAAAAGTATGCTGAGTGGATGACATTTCTTTGATTTATGGTGTTATACCATCAATATACTTTATTGTTGCCAATGTCCCAACTGAACTTGTTTGATATTTTGGTCTAAACTCAAGAGATGAGGAATTGTCATTATAATATACTGATTTACACTGATAAGTGTCCTTATCTTGGTTTTTATAATCATGCTGTTTCAGCCATTGTACTCTTCAACCTTCTTCAGGTATCTCTTTTAATTGGTAACTGGACCCTTTATTTGATATATATGGGTAGATTGTCTTCATTTCCATATGGACTGAATAAAGGGTTTGGTTCAATGTACTCAAAAGGTTACCAATTGTGATAGACACCTGAAGAATGTCAGAGATTTCAATGACCAAAACATGCTTTTAACAATCTAGAGGAGACATTAGTTGGTGTAACTCGGCATATAATAATTGTTTGATTTTGCTTAAGAAATCCCTTGTCATCTCGTAATTAGATCCATCTGACTTTATTAGAATTTCACTAGATGGACCATTAGAGACAGTCAGAATATTAAATTATTTAAAAAAAAATAGTTTAGTTCCTTTGGGAGCAATATGAGCAAGTAAAACAGTTACTCTTTGCATTAGACATATACACAATGAAAGCGATTGTCTTTAAAATTTGTGAATCATTCAACTTGAAGAAAATTAAATTCAATTCATTGATCCCTTGCATGTATGTCTAGTTGTTAATTGTCTTGTCTGTGTGATAACAGTATAGTATCTCCCAGTGGATAGCACGTTGATCTTTCAACATCCAGCAGGTATCAACAATGGGGACCATTTAAACTTCTTCCTTCTTGGTGTCTTTTCTCTTTTACACTGCATGTTTTAAATGAACTGTTAGCATTTAATAGATTCAAAGTGAGTCTTTTCAGTTATTAGGAAGTCTTTTACAGCTGCCCTGTTGTTTATTCGCATCTATTCTTGGTGTTTGAATTCAATCCATTTATTCATACTGTTAACATTTCCTGTGCCAATCATATCAAACAGTAGAATCATGCTTAAGTAATCTGAAGATAGATTTCTTCTATAGCCTGATTCTATTTGATATACTGTATATAACTTTGAAGAGAGTCATCAACATACCAACTTTAGTTCAGACAATCTAACCATCTTCAATGTTGACACATTTTGGCCAATTCACTTATTTCCGTCTAAGGTGGGCCATGGAATGAATCATCTGAAACGTGACAACGATGAAGATGGGAAGAAGAGATTAGATTGTCTGAACAAAAGTTGGTGTACTATTTTATTTTGTTGAAATATTTTACTTCTATTTGAAATTAAATCGTGGCTTGGTTTAATTTCTACTGTTAATCGGGAGTTAATTTATATTACATCAGAAACCATATTATTTGTTGTGACTTTTTGTTAATATTTACATCCTATCAGTTTTGTTTATGAATATTACTTTTTTTTTATGTCCTAAAAACTTTTTCTTTTCTGTTATCTGTGATTATAAAATCTTTGAAGCACAATCAATAAAATTCTGGGATTTTCTCTTGAATTTCATGAAATAATATGTCTTGATGTCTTTGATAGAAAATCTCAACTTTGTCTAAATTATTGACCTTAGAAATTATCATTATACATGGATTGTTGTCCTCATTTCTGTTGTTTATGTGTTCACAACGTTTTAGTGAAGTATGAAAACAAGATTGCATTGTACGAGATCCCCATCGAGACAGACTGTGCAATGAGAACATTTTACGACTATGGAATGAACGAATGTCTCAACTGGATTCAGACACCATTTTTTATCACAATGGACACTCGAAGGTGGCTGTAAGGTTCAGTGGCTGAAATTATGTGGACAGAAAAACAACCAAGATGAGGACGATTATGAAAATAAAAAAAAAAGATCTGTGTAGAGTATCTCAACTTTTTATTTAGGCTGTTGTTTTTATTTTTGTTTTGACTACTGAGAATCATGTTTGCACTTGGTCATTATTTGATTTGAACAAAAATCTATTTTGAAATGTTTTGATAAAAGCTTTAAAACCACTGTTTTTGTTCTTTTCTTTTCATTTTTTATATTTACTTTCTCTGATCTTTTATATAACTCATTTGAATTCAGTATGAGATAAACAATAGTTATCCATAGTATCTACACTCTCAGGCCTATATCAATATTGGAATTTCCAAAAGATGATTTGCTGACATTATCTTATATCTTTTATTTTTATTACATGAAGTATAATGAGCCATAATTATAAATTTTGACTACTATTTTCTATCATCCTAACTTTTAGTTTGTTTTTTTTTATTGCAAGATTGATAAGTTTACTTATTTTTTTCTGTAATCCAGTGAAAATGATCCTTTGATATTTATTGCTATAAATTTCTTGCTCCTTCATTAAATACCGTTTTTGGCTTTGTCTTTACATTCATTTTTTTTTTTTTTTTTTTTTTTATAACTGTTTTCTAGACTGTGGGCACATCTGAATAGAACTTATGTTTTTTTTTGTTTTGTTTTTTTCTGGTGAAGGGGGTCACATAATTTCATTCAACCACCTTAATTTTGCAGTATTTTAAACAATTTGACAGATTTACAAAGTGGATGATTTCGCTTTACCACTGATTCATACCTAAATAACCCCGTCATTTTTGGCAGGTTTTTAGCCTTGATCTCTGTTTTTTGGTACCTGTCTGGGTTTATTCATTTTGGTTCTTTGTTTTGTTTTTTGTTTTTTCTCAATGCCCTTCATTTGATGAGGAAGCTTTGAATGCTTTCCTGGGAAAATTTTGCGCTCATCAAAAACTTGGAACTTTCTGATCCATCTTGCTAAATTTTTAGAATAAATTTAGAAAGAAACCCACTTAGTACATAAAAAAGAACACAGTAAGATGAAAGGAAAAACTAGGTAAAATTCAATAGTTTATGAATTCTTGAAAGCTAATATTTTTTTCATTTTATTTTCTTGAGAACCACTTGATTTTATTACGTGTCAGCTGTACTTGCAAATACACAAAAAAAATTTTCCATTTTTTTTCTAGATTTTTATAGCTTCAGTTAGTCAAAAATTAGAAAGGTAATCTATAATTTCTAAATCTGGTTTCAGTATTGTCTTGATTCTATCAATACTATACGTTTTTAATTCCCATGTGCCTACCCCATCTTTACCATAAATCTTTCTCAGACAATTGTTTTCAGATCGTCCTAAATTGTGTCAGTGGCCATAGTTCACTAACTCCCTCCCCCAACAATTAAGCACCTAATAGTAGTTTGCTTTGCTATCTTCATGATAAGAAACCCGTGAATTTTTGTCTTTTTCATCTCTCTTTGGTTTAGATAGAATGTAAAAATCCACTATTTTTCCTCCCGTATTAATTTTTGTTAAATGGTCTTTAAATAAATCCGTGATTCTATTTTAGTAACTCGACTGTTGTGATCTTATTTATTGCCTTTGTCTCTGTCAAGGTTGTCAGATTTGTCTTGAAGAGAAGATAATACTAGCTTCCTCCCAAAGACTTACCTAATGGAGGCATTGGAATATGTCAAATCTGGAAATAGAGCAAATCTGGAGGCAGTGGTTCAATACCAGCCTCTTGTAAACGAACCTCTCCATCTAAACTTTCCTAATTTCAAAATTTGAACCTATTCCATTGCCTGTGTTGGGTAAATCTGAGGAAGGCTTGGATTATCTTCCATTCTAGCCAAATCAGGAAATACTGATCTCTATTGACTTTATATTTTCCTTGTACTTGCACATTTTTCCAAAGTTGAAATTACAATTGTGCTAATTTGTTCTTTAACAAATAAAAAAGAAATTCTTGAATTTCAACTATTTTTAAAAACCTTCAATTAACTTGCCATTTGTTTTGCCTAGATGCTATTTTCTTTTATTGTTGAATTAGTTGTTGAATATTAATATTAATGAAAGAAAAAGAAAAAAAGCCTGAAAAAACTATATAGTATAGTAACCATAAAAAATGATGGGATTTTTCGTATGAATAAATTATACAAATATATATTTTAGTATAAATGTATTGCACCAATAAAATACATAGCTTGAATGAAATTCATTTTTCAGTTGACTTTCTTCAACTATTAAAATTTTCTGTTTCTAAATAAAAAATATTACAAAACAAGGCAACAGAATGTGGTAGAAACATGAAAAGACATCAGTATTAGTAGTATCAGCAGCTGTCGGTGTGTTTTGCGGTATCCTTTCCTATCCTTTGTTTGGTTTTCAATCACATTATAACAAACAAGGTGATCAGGTCTTTTTTTATACCATATGATTGCCTTCCTCGTAGGCAACATCAATGTGTAAGGCTTGTGAATAATGCAACCTTTAATGTTATTTGTTGTCTTATTAATCATCAAAGTTATATATCTTAAAACTTAAATCAAAATCAACTCTTTCTATTCTGACTGAAGATAATTATTATTTTTGTATTGTATATTTAATAAATAGAAAAAAAATTATTGAAGAAAAATAATTTTTTTTTTAATTATCAATGTATTAATTTATCAGAATGAAAATAAGCCCTTTCATTTTTTTTTTACGCATATCTTCCATTTTTACAAAAACTTGTCTGTTTTGCTCTGTCAGTAAGAGAGCCCCCTTCTGATCACTTAGTCCTGATTTCAAATCCTGTTCAGGGAATGTCAATTTTATCACTCAAACAGGGGAAAGTTTACTCCTTTAAATTTGGAGATGATTGTGGTTAGGGTAGAAAAGCAAAGTCAACTACTGACTTGAAGATTAAAAAAAGAAATAGATAAATGGAAATCAGATAGTGTTCATTTTAATTTGTTTTTAGAACTGATTTAATACCACTTTAAACACTGTTAATACGGAAAAAAGTTGTCAATATTGAAAGAAAAGAGTCATGGAGGCAAAGTTAAGGATAGGCATTAATGCTTAAAGGAAGTATTGTTAATCTCCGTAAAGAGGTACCTGATATAAAACAAAGATGTGTCTGATGTTGGGGGATGGTGGAAAGTTTGGAAGGAGAGATATAATGTTAAAAAAGGGAATGTAATGCTAAGGAAAAGTTAATAGTTTTAAAAGAAAAAAAAAAAGACATAGGGAGGGGTTCCCACTATTTTGAGTCCATGGAGTGAAAGTTGAAGTTCCCTCCCAATTTTGACCCCTAAGAATGGGGAAAATTTCATCCCTGTGATCTTTTAAATTTCCTTTCGATTTTGAATTCTGAAAATGAAAATAAATATTCCCTCCTGATTGTGACAATCAAAAGGGAACATTTATTTTCTCAGATTTTTTTTTTGTTTTTTTTTTCTATCTTGAATTTCAAAATCAAAAAAAATCTTCCCCCCCAACTTAGACCTCTAACATAAAAAAAAATTCCATAAGATTCTGAAAAAATATTTCTCTCAATTTTGATGCTTAAAATGAAAAATCCCTTGCATTTCAACTTCTAAAAGTAAAACAATAGTTACTCCTCAATCTTAACCCCTAAAAGTGAGAAAAAACTTCCCCTCCCCATTTTGACCCCTAAGAGTAATAAAAAAAATCCTTTGGATTTTGACCCCTAAAAGTGGAAAAAAATCCTTGATTTTGACCTTTAAAAGTGGAAAAAAGAAAATTTCTCCCCATTTTGACCCCTCAGTGTAGAAAAAAAAAATCACCTTGGATATCAAAATCCAAGGAGATTTTTTTCACTAAAAGTGGAAGAAATATTTCCTCTCAATTTTCACTTCTGAATGAAAAAAAAAAGAAAAGATTTTTTCCTCACTTTTAAGGAAGGAAGAAAATCCTCCCCTCAGTTTTGACCCTAAAGATTGAAAAAGAATTCCCTTTGATTTCTCGTTTTGTCCCCTCCATTTTGAAAAGTAAAAATGAAATTTCTCCCTTGATTGTCAAAATCAAGGAATAATTAATTTTTTTTTTTTTTTTTTTTTTTCTACTTCTAAATCTAAAGAAAATTCTCTTTAAAAAAATGAAGAAAATCACGCCCCTCACTTTTGATCCTTTGAAGTGAAAAAATTAAATTTTTGCCCCAAAGTAGAAAAAAAAATCTTCCCTCTCAACATACACTCCCAAAAGTAAAAGAAAATTCCCTTTGATTTTGACCCCTCAAACTGAAAAAAAAATTATTATCTTCAATTTTAACCCCAGGAAGTGAAAAAATAAACCTCCTCTCCCCATTTGACCCCGAAAAGTAAAAACAAAAACCATTGGATTTCAACCCTTGAGAATGGAAAAAAAATCTTCCTGTCAATTTTGACCCTTAAAAGTGATGAAAAAAAATCTCCCCTTGATTTTTACCCTTAAAAGTAAAAAAAAAAAAAAAAAATTCCTCATTCAGTTTTGACTCTTGAAAGTGCAAAGAAACTCCCCTCACCCCATTTTTGACCTGCAAAAGTTTTTAAAAAAAGTATCCTTGGATCTCGATCCCTTAAAGAAGAGAAGAAAAAAAATCTGCTCGATTTTGATTCTTAAAAGTGAATCCCCCCACCCCCGTCAGTTATGAAAAAACATCTTTCCCCTCATTTTCACCCATTAAAGTGGAAAATTGATTACTCCTTAATTTAATCCCTTAAAAGTGTGGAAAAATTTCCCCATTTTTTCCCCATAAAAGTGACTCCCCCATGCCATCAATTTTGACTGATAAAAATGAAAAAAAAACATACTTTATTTTGACCCTTGAAGGTAAAAAAAAAATCCCCATGGATACTGACAGCCAAAGTTGAAAAAAAATCTTACCCCTCAATTTTGACTCCTAAAAGTAAAAGAACTCCTTTGTATTCTGACCCCTAAAAGTGGAGAAAAAAATTACCTCTCTATTTGAACCCCTGAGAGTGGAAAAAAATTACCGCTCAATTTTGACCCCCGAAAAGTGTGGGGTGGGTATTCCTCCTCTACCTTCTCTTCTAAAAGTGAAAAGAAGGAATTCCCCATCTATTTTGAACTTATAAATCAGAAAAGATAATTCCCCTTTGCTTATGACCCATGTTAAGTGGAAAATAATGATAGCTAAAATTATTTAGTATTACTTTTATTAATGAAATAATTCTCTCTCGTCATTGGTCAAGTGAACTTGCGATTGGAAAAATGTACCTTAACTGTACTACATCAAAACATACACTAATAAAGACACCATTATTCGAAGTATCTATGGATAGCCAATAAACATCATGATACGAGATATGTTCAAAAGTATTTTTGCTCCTTTCCTTATAAAGACGCACTTTATCTCTGAAGATTGAAGTAAATAATCATATAAAATAGACTCTCCCCTGCCCTGATTTAAAATCCCCTAAAATCATAATTTGGGGGAGGTTTCCAAAAATCAATTTGCAAATAACGCTTCCTGGGGATCAAATCCATATCCAGAGAATTTATTTTTTCAAGGAGAGTCTTATGGTAGGCAAATACATACATACAGACAGACTTTCAGTGAATTATAAAATAGGCCATCAATTGTCAAGGGAGGCAACAAAAATTCCCAAACTTGCAGATTGCCTCCCTTGGTGATTTATTTTATTGGAACTAACAAAATTTTAACTAGAATTTAAAATAATTTATTGTAACAAATTTAAATCAATATTGACGGAATCTGTAAGTTTTATACGATTTGAATTTAATTTCTTGTAGAATTTTCAGATTACCTCCCCTGAATACATGAAAATCACCTCCTTTGAAGTTGATGAATATTAATATAAGATGTTAAAATCAATGTCAACACATTTGGTCCTATATCATTTGACACATGAGGCAATGATCTTGTCTCCATTTCTCAAACGATTGTCGGAGACCCGAGGTTTGTTTCTGTTACAATTATTGGTTTTTACATGAAGAGGCTGCTAGTCTGGCTTATTTACCAATAACTAGAGGGAGAAGTGTACTCATGCCTTTCCAAAGGGCATTAGTGTGAAGTGAACACAAACTGTCCCAGCTGGAGTTTAAACTTAGTTTCATGGTAAAACTAAGTATTATATACCTCTGAGAAGCTATTCCAAGAATTCTGGAAAGTTGATTAATGATTTGGGTCGGCCTGAAGTTGTTCTGGCAAAATTCTGACAAATAGGGAACTCATTAGGGAAATACATTTTTGAATAGAATGAGTTAAACAAACACCCTAAATTTTTCAAAGCCACTGATTTTGAAACTGGTGTCTGTGGATCCTTGGTGGTATAATAAATGATGCTTAGATGTCCACAGCAATGTCACCTCTGAACCAGACGTTGTAGAACTTGCGACAGAGAAACAACATTCATCACACTGTTATAGAAAAATTTGGAATTCCCTCATTGCAAAATTCTTGATAATTTCTTCCTTGTCCATCTTATTTTAAGTCAAATGTATATATATACAGGATAATAAATTGCATCATATTATATAGAAAATCTTATGTGAAATGATCACCTGTTATTACACAGTTAATGTATCATTTGGCCAAGACAAAGTAAATAGAATAAACAAAAATATGGTCCTGTTGCAGAAATTGAACACAGTTTGTAATCATTCTATTGGATTATATATACATTTCCCAATAATATGTATATATATCCTAGAAAGCTTTACAGCTTTAAACACTAAATATATCAAAAGATTCTTTTTCAAAAATGTTTTTTATGTCACTTCAGTCACTTATTTCCCAATATCTGTTAACGTAACTTATGTATTTTTTTTAATTTTCTTCGGTGTTTCATTTTTTTTTCTTGTTGAATTTATCAGTTGTTTACCTTGTAACCGTTTCAGGGATTTGAAAACAAAATAGTTATATCAACATGGCTCACCAGAAGTGTTGATCAAACTACTCTTCCTCTTCAGTTATGATTTTAACTCATAGCTTATGTCATACTTCATGTAGTTTGTTATTTCATATAGGGAATCATCATTATGTATTGTATATAGGTGTTATTTCATATTACACATCATTTATTTTTTGGAATGCAGGGCTTAGGTTACCTCAAAAATGTATTTGACGATGAGGGATCAATAAGTATAACAACAGCTGTGACTCATTTTTCATGCCACTTCCATTAAGTGTACACTCATGTGAATATTGAATCTATTTTGGTTTTAATCTCAAACTGCATATTAACAAACTTATGATATCATTTTTAAGACTACTAATTACATTGGAAAACTTCTTTCTATTGATTTTCTACCAATATATTCAACTAAAGAATTGACAATTTTTTCCAGTAACATTAGAATTAATTTTTTTATTTTGTTCACCATCTAGCTTCCATCAATCTTTTACTTCAGATTATCAGATAAATTAGCCTTATATACATAGTTGAGACAAAACCAAACCACATACAATGGGTTATTCCATTAATACATTATATATAATATAGACAAAAGGTTACTTGGCATTCCTTGTTCAATCTCCTACCCTATCCAACTACCTATCAGTCAGACAAATGGACCAGAGCCAAAGGTTTTCCCCTTTCCCTGTTTCTAGTTAATGCACTGGTCTTTCATACTGACAAAGACTAAATCTATCTCTTTTGGTTACCCAATTCCCCTGATATCAATACAAATTTATTTGATTCAATATACATTTCTCATGTATAATATTTTTATACTCTTGTTAACATATTCTTTAAATTTCATTATGGTCAAGCTGATAAGTTTTAAAGGGATCAGGATGTCTAGTCATGGCTTTATCAAATTGTCTAAAAGTTTTACTAATTTCACTACCTTGATTGACCATTCTTACAACTAAAGAAACTATTTTTGATATAAAATAAATAAATTTGATTGTAGCTCTTGCTATCCTTAAATATTCTTACAATATAGTTCCATAAGATATATAAGATGAATTACTACTTGTTGTAGATGGCACACGTACAATATGGAACGGATATGAATCTTGTTTATCAGACAATTTACCAACAAACATTCCATCGTCGATATTAATATCCAAATGAAGGAATGTTGCTTGCATTCCATTATGTTCACACTTTAATTCAAGATCTTTAGGGTATATGCACTATGTAATTATCCCTATTCTCCCCTATCATTAAAACATAAGTCATCAATAAAATGGGTAGAATCAAAAAATGCACAAGCTCGCCTTATATTTGTTCTAATTAAAGATGACGTGAATATATATTCATGTCCATGTAAATACAAATTTGCCCGATAGAGTGCAGGATCAATTACCATAGGGATACCTATAATCTGATGAAATAATTCATTGCCTATTTGAGTGTAACATCCCCCAATAATAAGATGACTAACTAAGGGTTGACCACGTAAAGTAAGCCTTGCCTTTTCTTTCACACCAAAAAGCTTTAAAGTTTGTAAACCCAATATATTTTCTATTTCCTCCCGCAAATACAAAGTCAACTATTTTATCTAATTCTTTAATAAAATCTCCATGAGGAATTTTTGTTTAAAAATTACTAAAATCATGGGTTGATTTAGATTCAACATTTATGATGCCCAATTTTTCTTAGTATATCTCTGAATATTTGAGATGAGGTATTATTATTATTTCAATTAATATTCGGACCATCCTCATCTTGATTGTTTTTCATACAACGTTTCGGCCGTTGCACTCTACAGCCTTCATCAAGTATCATCTGGTAGGTGTGGGGAATTAACGAACCGAACTTTTTATTTATCCGACAAGGGTATATTGACCGCACCCCCCTCTTTGCATTAGTAGTATTGTTATATTGTCTCACACTAGGATTGAACCTAGAACCATCAGATTACTTTACAGTAATTTGTCTGATGCTGTAACCTCTGCGCTATGTGTCCATGTGGACAACAGGTGCTAATTTTTAGGAGCCTTAAACCTCAGGTGACAGTTTTTGATGTTATTGTTTTCTGCCTTTCATTATTAGAATTATTTTTCTTATAGGGTATAAAATTATTTACTACCCAAAAGTGATTTAAATATCATAGAATTTACTTTTGATATTGAATTTATGTATTTGATTATACAATAGATTGAAAAGCTTTATAAATAGATTTGCCAAGAGGTTTAGTACTACAAACTCTTGAAGCTACGGTAGAAATTGGGTTCCTGGTAGTTCTAGTAGTTCTATAGAGTTCTAGTGGAAGGATAGGTGCCCGCTGTATTAGTGGACCCACTTGGACATCAGTGGAAAAGTTGATGGAAGAAGGGAGACGTATGAAGAACATGCGCACCAAGTGCAAATGTGGACGCAGATATTAAACAGAGTAAAAAAGACACATACAAGTATTTAGATGTGAAAAATGAGGGATATATTTTTTGCACAAATAGAGAATGCAAATGAATTATATGTTATGGAAACATTAATACATTCGATCATGTAAAGGATAAAAGAGTAGAGGCCCATTAGGTGTAGGTTATTCCCAAGTGTGAACATGAAATATAGGAAAGAATAAAGGGTCTAATGCCATTTCATCTATTGAATGGAGTCTGATGAGATGTGCCTATTATAATCAGTGGTATAGTTGACCAAACTAGATTATAAAAAGGCGGTTAATTCAGGATAGATGCAAGAAGGAGCTAAAAGGAGCAAAATAATGAGCACAACGTTAGCAGGGTTGCCAAAAGTAGTAGTTGCAGTATTCACATTTATTTGCTATAAAGTTCTAGCGAATACTCACATCAAGGAAGATAAGTGACAAGACAATATATGTGTATATATATATATATATATATATATATGACTATATGTATATATATATATATATATATATATATAGTCATGGTCAAAGAATAGAAATTATGCCGGTGGTGAATGTAGAGAGAGGTAAAGGAAGATTACTGGCTCAGATGCTAGGGCCAAATAAGCGACTGACCATATGCATTCAGGGCTTTTGTAGGGAGTCATCATAGAAAGTGACATTTTAGATACCCAGTTAAAAGAAGTGTTTTGTATCTAATTCTTAACTTGAAGTATAGGGGTTGCCATACTACAATAAAACGAGTACGTATTGGATTTTTATGCATTTTAGGTATCCAGTATATAATTGGTAACTTTTGTATATTTTAATCTATTTTGAATCCCAACTCTTCACATAGTACAATTTTATTAAATATGATATCATCAAGTTGACAAGTTGATATTTTATACGTAGATTATAGTGTTTGTATTCACCCTACTTCAGACAATAAACAGTAATACTTGTTCTTATGCATTTCGGATTCTGCATTCATTCTAATATTCTGAACAAAGAGAATTTAAACCATTGTTGACCTCTTCGCAGTTTGTCAGAAAGGGTTGACGAAAGTGTATTTCAACTCAACAACAAGAGAGAATGTTGGTTACCCTTTGCATTAAATAATGATCAGCATCATCCAAGGATTTGGCAAATCTATGGAGGGCCTCTAAAAGCTACACATAGCAGTGGGTGACATTGATTTTCTCACTTTGCTTCAGGGAGCCTTTAAGAAGGTACTGGACTTCGCTATCAGAAAGCAGAAGGGAGAATATTTATGATTCATTATGTAAATGTTAAATATTTTCCAAGTTAATGACAAAATCAAGGCCTTATGATGAAAATATCATAATTGATAATATTAATTGTGATTTATGAACATTCTTTATGCAATTCTATCAATAATCACCATCTCCCAGTCTCCAGATGTCTAACCAATATAGCCTTTTTTATCCATTGCTTCTGTTAGTCTAGATGTCTTCAGAGATCTGCAGGCAAAAAAAAGCGAACTGATAAGACCTTGTTCTCACAGTACTGGGACTGCACTGCAATCCACAGTCTTTAGATGATGCTGATTGGTGTTTTTTACAAAGTGAAATCAGCATTCTCTTTCATCATTGAGTTATGATATATGATTTATACTCTTCATTCAGAGAGGAGTTCTGATTAATGTCTAGCATAGATTACCTTCCCCTGGGGTTAGGATAAGCTTATGAAAAAAGTGAATTTCGCTAAACTTTTGAAGAAAAAAACAGTATCTTTGACACTGAATATCTCATCTCTCTCTTCTCTCTCTCTTTCTCAATATATATAGTGACAAATATACATTGAAGTCTATATATTTTTCAAAATTTCTTTATTAGTAAGTACTCAATATTTTTACACTGAGCTAATGAATAACATTCACATTAGGTTTATTGTCCCATTTACAGTATGCATCCTGTTTCATCCCGTGGAATTTTCAGAATGCAATTCATTTACTTTCACTAGATTTAAAAATTAACAATGATATTGTTAATTAGTTGATAGAGTTACCACTCTTATATTCTTTAAAAAAAAAACTTTAAATACTGCTATTGTTTGTTTTTTTAATATATGTATATGGTTTTAAAATCTTAGCACACTTTGATATAATTGCTTCTAAACATCTATAAGCAAGGGAATGTTTGACAATACAATTGATTTTGCTTAGCAGAGTTTACTTTCCGAATAAAGATACACAATTAAAAGACTTGGAAAGACACTTGTATCATAATTTCAGTTGACAAAAACAATAGAAAATACAAAATAAAAACCCCACAAGGCTGGAGAAATTCAAAGGAATTGAAAATATGTATCTTAAAATAACTGAAAAGAGACATTTGAGTCCAATGGAGTTGATACAGAGCATCAGGAAGATATAAGATAGAACAATAATACCCCATTTTATTTGATTGTTTATTTTATTTACGTTTTCTTGGCTAGATGATGCATCCACTGTGTAATAATGGGAGATCATTTAAAATAAGAGTATCAATATAATATGAGGCAATTAATAATCATTTTGTTGGACCTAGCATTTCTTAATAACATAATTGTTGCGTTGGAAGAAACAAATAGAGCAGATATAGACCGTGAATAAGCAAGGATGAGAATTCAGAGTTGAAACAGTCATTTGGGTCTTTGCATTACCGGCGGCTGTTTAGCAAGAGTAAGTGAAACGATATGTTGAGGTGGCTATCCTATCGGTCGCAATTTCGATTCCCGCAACAGCTATATATATATATACATATATAATGTAAGTACTCTTTTTCTCTAAATTGATAAAATTTTATTTGTGAATTAAAAGTAACTTTTAATTTGAAAGTAGAGATGTTTCATAAAGATTATAGTGTAACAAGCCTAGTTAATGCTCTGTTGTTGTTGTCGAAACATTAATGTTTGTACATGCAGAGTTTGAATGAATGTCACAAGTTGCACTGGTATAAGCCTGAAGAGATTGATGCTTAGGAAGCTCACACCAGGCAGACATATACTACATGAGCCCTAATTCCTAAACAAAACTCAACTTTGACTGATCAATCCAGCCAAAACTGTGTGGTGCACACCTTTTAGTACTAAATAATATGTATAAAATTTAGACATATTCGAAGTTATCTGCTCTTGGCACAGATCTATCTGCGATCCCAAACACACAGTAAAGAACTTTAAGGGAATGGTAGAATTTTGTCTCTTCCTCCTTGACGTCACACAGAACTACCAGATATTTACATTTTTGGCGGTAATCTTCCTTTTCTAGAATTTATCTTCATAGATATATTCTTGTAATCCATTTGGAAGCTAATATACATAGCCACCCAATCACTGAATTTGGACAAGTGTTGAAACAAATTCAACAGAACATCATTGACAAAGTTAAAACTTAACTCCAGTACAACCAACGGATAAATATCAGGGATGCAATTAATACTCCAGGGACACAATATTAATAAACGACAACATTACATGAATATATTGGAGCAATACAGGCAACATTGATGTCCACATGAGGGCCTTTGATTCTGCCCAAATCTTGGATCTAATCAGCCTGGTACATACTCCCCATCCTAGAAAGAATTATTTGCAAAACTGAAGTGGGACCATACAGATACGATGGTCTGCTACTTGTATACTGAAGTAATGGTCCCAAAACCTTAGCAAACAAAAGATTATCAATGGATTTAAATTCATAGGTTTTGAAATCTAAAATTGAAAAAGTGTCTAACATCTCTTTGATGTAACTCTAAACTCAGGCGATAACACATACCAACTATACTCTAAAGAGGATCAAGACACCACAATCATTCAAAAAGCATTTGCAAACATCAACTCAAATCACTCGTTATCAGTTCTAAATCAGATTCCTGATTCTATCAACATTAAAATCAATAATAATTCTTCTCACAAAAATCATTGATAAAAAGAAATGATAATACAATAACACTTTCAATTAAAATGTTTAAGAAACAGTACTAATAACAAAAACACCAAGGGTTCAAAGTGATAGAGAAACAAAAAAATAATTGGTTCAACCCATCTTACAACAAACTAATAAATATTAATATTGGAAAAAGTTCCTTTAGCTAGTCAACAAAATCCCCCCATAGAGAATCCACTACGTAAGTTATTTAACAGAGACACTTTCGAAAACATCTACCATTGTACCAAAAATATAAACAGAATTGAAAGTCACAGGATACAAAAGTTTTTTAGCAACAACAATAGGAATAAGAACTAAAACATTGTAACTGAAAAAAAAACTGTGACAATCACAATAACTGAAAAAACTATAAAACAGAAATGTTACACTTGGATCTCAAAATTCCAATGGGAATCTCTATACTACAGCCACAATAGATCTTTCTTAATTAAAAAAACGAAAAAAAACGACTGCATTCTCAAAATACTTTTGGCAACTTAACGAAAGAAAAGTTACATCTTTTTCAAAATGGTTTATCATTACTAATTCCAGACCCCAGAATAGCTCTAAAGATAACTGCTTCTTATGCATGGAAAAGAAACTAAGAATTTTAAAACTTAAAGATAAAAAGAACCTTCTGATCCAAAGAAACAATATTGAAATGCAGACACAAAGAGAATTGTTAACTCAAACCTAACCATGCATTAACACAACATCTAAACGAAAGAATGGTAAAATAATAAACAATAACAACAGCCACAATTCATTTAAAGTCACATCAAAAATCCAATTCACTCATATAAAATACTAGTGTCGTGTCGGGGGCCTGATTTAAGGTTGGTAATATATTAGTCCCCTAACACGTGTATAACCCAGAATTGATCTAAGAAGATAAATCCTGGGAAGCAGCGTGTTAGGGGACTAATATATTACCAACCTTAAATCAGGCCCCCGACACGACACTGATGACCCTGACGAGATGATGCGTGTGTAAGAACAAAGTGTGTATAAAAACTATACTAACTATCCTAACTAAAGAGAGAAAGGAGAAGAGACGATCTTACCTCGATGCAGTCGGAACAGAGAGAGAGAGAGATTTACTGCCACAGTTTGAATATGGTAAAGATAAGAATCAGCTATCTGATTGGCAGTTCTGTGTGACGTCAAAAAGGGGAACAAGGAATTTACCGTTTCTAGAGATATAGGGGTTAGCAGTAGATCCTTCCCAAAGGGCAGATAACTCCGTATATAAATAATTTACTTTTAGCTGAAAAGGTGGGCACTACACTAGGTGCAAATATAAATTAATACTACCACTAATTAAGTCACAACTCAATTTACTGTCACCAAGGGTCCTAACAACCAACGTAATACAATTTCACACAACTCTGAGAAATTAATTCGGCACAGTAGAGCTTTGATACTCATACTGAAACTAAAACAATATGATGATAATAATACATAAAAAAATTAACTTAAACTCCAGAAATTCCAATCGGTGTTTAAACACTGTTATTAAAAATAATTAATCATAATTGAAGTTAAACTAGATTAAAATCAACACGCATACAATAGAAAATCTGATGTTTGAATTCTCTCTTATGACCCATACAACTGAATCTCCGACCCACAACAATACGTTAATTGATTACTTTGTCCCATAAGCTCTTTACAACCACAACATGAATACAAAAACCCAACAGTCGAAACACCTCTAAAATCAACTTAGATCTGGATAAGGAACTGTTTTCCAAGCCAAGGTGGGGTGACTCCATTCTCTCGAAGAGACGCCATCAACATTGAAATACCATCTCATGAACTTTTTCCAAAGTTTTTGATTTTTTGCAATATTTGTCCTGAAAAATCTTAATACTCTGCTTTTACTATAAACAGTAATCAAGCACTCGTAGTGATTTCTTTCACAAAATTGTCATTATTGAAACTTTCACAGCTAATTACCCCCGGTGACTTATACCTCCCGGATCTAACACTTAATTATTACAGTAATTATATATACATATATATATATGTATATAATGGACAAATGTATATTCAATCTGACAGAATAATTATAAAGATGTTTTTTTAGTGGAAACACTTCTTGAACTGACACTCTCTTTTACAGCTAATTACCCACAGTGACTCATATCTCCAGGATCTAACACTTAATTATTACAGTAATTATATATACATATATATATATGTATATAATGGACAAATGTATATTCAATCTGACAGAATAATTATAAAGATGTTTTTTTGGTGGAAACACTTCTTGAACCAAGCTCTTTTTTACACAGTGAGAATAAACTGATCAGCCAAGTGTAAACAGATAATAATGGAATGGTTTGCTGCAGTGGTCAAAGCTGTGTCCAACCAAGGAAGTCTCTATCAACTGAGCTAAGCAGCTAATCGGTGTTCTGATAACTGTTACATATCCACTACATCATTTCTTCGTTGTTTAATTGTCTAGGCCAATTGGCATATTATCACCGTGTAATAACACTTCTCTCTATATATATGGCAATCTGATAGGTCGATAGATATTTGTGATATCCCAGACATTATTTTACTTAGAAATTTGGAAAAGCTTCAGGTGGGGATGGTATAATTACAGGCTTTCTGGAAGATTCAGGTGGAAACTTTCATTAAGGACTGGCACAGTTATTCAGATAGTACAAATGCAAAAGAAAAGTATCTCCAAACTTTTCTCTATGGTTAGTGTTCTTACTCAACAGGAAGGGGATAATCTCAAAGTATTGTCCTATTACACTATTATCTAACAGATATAAACTATCCACAAAAGTAATTACAAACAGACTAACACTCTAGATGGAAATCCACCATGTGAACATGACCACTTCATAGTTGGCTATTCAACAGTAGACCAAATATATACAATAAACCAACCAATCAAAAAGCAGCACAACAAACTTTCTTTGGCCTTTGTAGATTATGAAAAAATATCTGACACAGTAGAATAGTCGGCAGGTCAATGTGTTGACAGGGTGTTAACTAAAACTACATAGAAATCATTAAAAGCATATACGTGAATGGCACTGCCATGATTAGACTACCTAATGATGCAAATAAGAGAAAGATAAGGAAAGGGGTGAACCAAGTGGATACAATATCACCTAAATACTTTGAGCCTTAAGAGTGTCTTTCAGAAAGCTCACTTGGTTGGAATAAGAATAAACATAGTCAGGGAATATTCAAACCACTGGAGGTTTGTCGATAATGATTCCATGACGTCAGAAGCATCAGAAGAATTACAGAACATGTTGACTAATCTAAATAAAGAAAGTAAAAGAGGCTCAAAGATGAACAGAACAGGGGATGTTCAACGATAAAGTCCCTCAAAAGACCATAAAAATAGAGGGCAAGGATCCAGAAGAGGTTGATGGATATATTTACTTTTTACAGATAATACAGTTAGAGAAATACCATAAGTATGAAATGAAATACTATAATGATAATGGTTGGAAATCATTTGGTATGAATAGAGATATATCAAAAAGCACCCTGCAAGTGAATGCATAATTTTAACTCTGACTTACAGGTGTTAACCAAGTTGGAATTGCACAAAGAGCCATGGAAAGAGCAATGCTAGAGATAACTCTAAGAGATAGAAAAAGACACTCACAAATTAGGGGAAAGCATAGAGTGAAGCAACAAAAATGGAGATGAAAGGAGCATTTGGCAAGAAGGGCTGACAACAAATGGAACAAAAGGCGAATAGATTAGTGTCCATGGGTCAGTAATTGCAGTAGGAAAAGATCAGACACAAGATGGAGGGGTGAGATGAAAGGTTTGTTGAAAATACATGACAGTGCCATAGCAGTCGGCATGGAAGGGAATGGTAAATCGTTTGTCCGACGGTGGACTCATGATGACTGTAACCCTTCTTACTACTGATTTTTGTTTTGTTGCAAGTAGAAAGATAAAGACGTCAATTCATCCAGATTACAATATAAACTATAATCTTATTGCTGGAGCACATTAGGATCATTATAACCGCATGCATACAACTTACATCCCAATAAGACTTACCTTTTTCTCAAAGACAAAAGAAATACAGAATAAATGAAGGTTAAAGTCAGTTTGAGCTGTTCATACTTTCTAGGAAAATCATTCTTCATAATTTTGAATGCATGTTCACTCTGTCCGATTTTGTCAAATTATTGGAATATCCACATCCGATTTTGTGAAAACTAATCTGGCAATCTTGTCTCTGACTCTCTACCCACCTTCTTTATTTACTGCAGTATTTTACTAATTCGCTTCCTTCATAACATCTGGATTTATTGTGCTTCCTTGCATTATCACTTACCATGGCGTCCAAACTAAGGGGTGATATCGGTATTACAAAGAAACGTGTTTTTACCGGTTTCTCCGAGATGAGAGCTGATAGAGATGTTGGGGTCAGGAGCATTGCCAGAATTTGCCCGACAAAGAGGCTACCTTTCCCGACAGGGAAGGTGAGGTCATACTGCACCCACCTGGAGGAAGCACATTTGATTCTCTCTATCTTGTGCCATGGTCATGTTCTCTAAAATTACCATTGTGGTAAAAAAAAGAGAGTTTTTGCAGATTGCAGGAATCGAACTTGCCACCGATAGGGTAGCCGCTCCAACACAGTGTGGCTGGCTGTTTGGCACAATGGTGGGTGCAGTGCATTGTTGGAGCAGCTACCCCATCGGCTACTGGTTCAATTTCTGCAGCAGCTCCATTTTCTTTAATTGTTTATTCTATTTATGTTGTCTAAATTGAATGATGTTAAACCGTATATCACCATCTATACTATTCCCAACCTATCCACACAATCCAATACTAAACCAGTACCCTTCAACCCTAACACCCTATGGACTCTCCAAGACCTACTACTGTTGCTACCACCAGACAAACACAGACTTCATCACAGACTGAAATGAGTCCCACACATCAGGATGACCCTTAAAGATTTGATTCCAATCTTTGCTTCCAAAGCAAAGCATCTGATGGTAAATTTATTTTCCACAGAAAACTTTTAACCACTGAATGGTACACACACACACACACACACACACACACACACACACACACACACACACACACACTACTGAAGATGGGAATACCTCCTGAAACACATTTAGCTCACCATTGAATACATTAATGGATTAAACAATTAATAAACTAAGTTTCCATACACTTTTACTCTTGAGCCTGTCTCACTTCATATTGTTCACATTATATATATATATATATATATATATATATATATATATATATATATATATATATATATAATGTGATATATATAATATATCCCTAGAACCACTAAATTCTGTAAAACATGCAACAAAAAAAATAGTCTATGTTGCAACCATCTTAAATATATCAACACCTTCACAAGCACTACCACAAAAGAGAGTTACCACATGTACCATAGCACTAACTGTCGTAGCAAATACATTATATACCTTCTAAAGTGCAATAGATGCAAGTTATTGTACATAAGCAAGTCCGAGTGGCAATTTAACATTAGGCTCAACAATTACAGACACAGGATCAAATCACAAAACAATCGCAGCCCACTTCCTGTAGAATTACACTTTCACACACTTGACCACAATTTTGCCACAGGCGCTAGCTTTACTATCATCGAAAAAATAGAAAAAAAATACTCCCATGGACATAACTAAAGTTCTAGAAAGACATGAGGATATATGGATCAACAAACTCAAAACTCTCTCCCCTAATGGACTTAACACCAAACTTAATAACCCTAATTACACAGATCTCTAATTCATAAACCTTCTACAAACAATAACCTCACATCCACATCTACCCCCCCTCCCAGATACATTCAATACTGGGAACTTCAAAGTCACTCTGACCCATAGCAAACTTCACCTTAGCCAGTCATATCACTTGTTCAAATCATAGCCAACATATTTTTGATGACTTGTAAGGTTGAAACTTATATAGTTCCTTAACCTCATCACCCCTCCCTTTACACTATCCCTAACATACCCGCACAGTCTAGCACCACATCACTTCCTTCCTACCCTGACACATTTTGTCCTCTCCAAGACCAACCACTGCTGCTAAACCATAGACTTCATCACTGGCTGGACTTTCTCTCACACAGCAGGACGCCCCCAGCAGCCTGAATACCATTTCTTGCTCACAAAGCAAAGCTCCTGATGGTGGACTCAGGTTCCACATCAAACCTATAACCTCTAAAAGTACACACACACACAGCACACACTACTGAAGATGGGAATACCCCCCGAAACATGTCTAGATCATTGATAAAAAACATTTACAGATAAATAAACCAAACTTACTTACACTTTACTCCCGAGTCTGTCTCACTCTCTACAGTTCATATTATATATATATATATATATATATATATATATATATATATATATATATATATATATATATATGTATATATATATATATGTATATATATATATATATGTATATATATATATATATATATATATATATATGTATATATATATATATATATATTTATATATATATATGTATGTATTATATATATATATATATATATATATATATATATATATATATATACATATAATGTGTACTTTAGAGAGTGAGACAGACTCGGGAGTGAAGTTTTTGGTGGTAAGGTTTATTAATCCTTATATGTCAATAGTCCATACATGTTTCGGGATTTCTCCCATCATCAGTGGTTTGTGTTGTGTGAGTGGGAATTAAAATGTACCATGTGGAACCAGAGTCCACTGTCAGCGGCTATGCATTGTGGGTAGGTTTTGTTGTCAGGGCTACTAGAGGCCTCATGCTGAATGTAAGAATGACCAGGAGGTATTGGGATTTTGGTAAAGCAGCAGCAGTTGGTCTTGGGGAGGGCAGAGAGTGTCAAGGTAGGGGGTAGTGTTGTGGAGGTGGATTTTTTGGTATGTTTGGGATAGTGTAGGAGGGGTGGTGGGGTCAAGGAGCTACATAGGTATCAACCTTAAAAGTTACTGAAAATGTTACTGAAAATGTTTTGGCTTTGATTTGGACAGGGGTTGTAACAGGCTAAGGTGAAGTTTTATATATACATATGTATATATATATATATATATATATATATATATATATATATATATATATATATACATATATATATATATATATATATATATATATATATATATATATATATATATATATATATATATATATATATATATATATATATAAGATGTGTTGTTCTTTATTCCTGTCGAAATCTTATTCTGATGGTTTTAAAAGTCAAATTTATCGTAAATAAAAAGAATAAGGTTGATTTTCAACTGATGAAATTGAACTAAGAGAAATTCCGATTTTGAGACAAAAAGAAGAGAAAAAAATCCATTTTAAGGGGAGATGATTCTCAAAGCTTGTACGATAGCCGGAAGTGAATTTGTTGTATACAAGATGGATCCGATCGCATTCAGAAGTTCGCGTATAATTGCTGCAGAGAAAGAACGGCTGAGAGAAGCTCGTAAGAATGTTATAGAAAAGGTAAGGCATTGATTAGTTGAATCATCATGTTTTAAAAAATATGCAAACCATGTTTGTGTTTCAATTTTCCCTTACATTTAGCTGAGTAGTGTGGCGTCATCTTCAAAACAATCGGCAAACAGAACAGTAAGCAGTATTAGTAAAACTAACAACCGTATTTAGATGGATATGGAGATCTTCAGATAAAACGAGACACCAATTTTAGTCAGAATTTCATCCACTAATGTCAAGTCCTATATAAGACAGCCCCATTTGATGCTCCAAGTGTCGTCTTCCAGCGAAATATACGGAAACATTAAAAAAAAATATAAGGTCAAAGTAAAAAATGTATGTTTTGCCTCTAAATACAATCATAAACATTAGTAACGGCGATCTTATGTTATATGTCAGTAAATTCAAGAAATAAGGAGATGCTGCTCCTTTCCTCGATGAAATGAATTTATTCAATAAGTTTTTTTTCATTTCCGTTATCTCGTTATGCTATCACGCGTAGGTCTGATTTTGTTTTTAATGAGTGCTCACTGATATAATACCAGCTGCCCTATTGATTGAACTGTGCATACGAACACCCCTGAATGTAACTGATCTAGTATTAAAAGGATGTACCGAAACCTTGCAGGGTACTTCGAGTAATGGCTCTTTGGAACACATGTATACAAATTTTCTTCTGACAATTTCATTTATTGCATTTTTATACTATTCACCGTAAAAAAATTATTACTTTCAAAAAATGATTTTTTTTAATCAATTTTTACACTAATTTTTGAATGCATATAATCAACTCAACCTTTGATATTAATATATATTATATATATTATGATATATATATTATATAGGCTGCGTGTTACTTATGTGATAATTCACAGAATGGGAGTAGCTTCCCCTTATTTTTTCAACTTACCGTCATGAAACGGAAGATCACCTTCTGCAGATGTAAGTGAGAGGCGTCACACTGCCTGTGTTTGTCTGTCATGCCATAGAAACCTCCTAAACATGGGCGCTTTTTACTATTTACTAAATAGTGCTAAACTGGAACACATCTGACTTTTATGTTTTTTACATTTATGCATATCATACATTCTTTTTATGAGATGTTTACGTATGATTCTTTAAGGCATCCATAGTTGTGGGAGATTAAAAATTATGAGAAACTTTTTTTACAAGTTTGAGTCTTTTAAAAAAATTCTTTTTTTTATTAATTATTTCATCCGGGATGGTACCCTTAAAATGAAAATTCTTGTTCTTTATATGCGCTTTTCTTTGTGTGGCCTTCATGTTGGAGTTTTTGCTTTTGACTGGCCGAGAAGATTTTGTTGTGGGGAAGTAGTTAGTGATTTCTTCTTGTATGCCAGTGATTCTAAATGTGACACTGTAACATAGGAATCACATTTGTTCTCATTGAATTTTCAGTGTGTACTAAGGGTATCCCTAAGTATGTCTTTGGTAAATCAGTTTTTGAAAATTCATAAAAGAAATGTCAATATAAATACTATGGGGTCTGTGATTGAGCCCATACCAATATAGTCCTGCAGAATTTTGAGCAATATTAGGTGAAAAAATTTCAGTAAATTTATTTGACGTATTGTTTGAAAGAGTATCTTTGAGCTTTGTATCTATTGTGCATGAAAAGTTTCAGTCAAGAACATGAAGCTTGGTATATATAGCACTTTACAAGGAACTTTTCAGTATCTGTGTATTTCATAGTTGACAGTCTACGGATTGTAGATTTATGTGTAGGTGGAGGTATATACATATAAATATGTATATCATTGTTAAGAGAATTTCATCAACTTTCTAACAGTTTCTTGTCAATTAATATCTGTTGTCCATAAAAAGTTAGTCAAAAACATGGAGCTAGATATTTGGCATTTTACAAAGAAATTCATGTACATATGTATTATTAAAAAGTTCTCTGTCTATCGATCTTTGGATCTACACCTCAGTGTCTCTGCACCATGTGTTTATGAGTACTGGAATTACTATCATCTCATTTTTGTCTGAAACTTCTTTTACACTACAGATACAAATTGACAAGATACATGTTGGAAAGCTGTCAAAATTCTCTTTTTATTGATATATCATGTCATCTGTAGAACATTGAGTTTCTTTAGGGGGGTTAAATTGGTGGCCATCTTTGATTTTCAACTTGGGATATCTTGGTACTTTTAGCATAGTTTTCTGGAGACTATATAGAAATACATTGTGAAGGAAAATAATTATTTTAACTTTTTCTGTTTTTAACCCTAGTTTTCCAGGACTATAGGAGCTGTCTGGGAGATCGGGCCCCAGACAACAAGCTTCAATTTGTTATTCCAGCATGGAAGGTCCAGAAACCAGGGTATAAACATGTTGAATAATAACTAATTGTGTCAACAATAACCACAGTATGATGTTCATATTGATCTGTGTCTTTTATGAGATTCGAGGCCCTAGCACTTCTGCTACTTTTTCCCCTTCTGAAAACAAATCCATGGCTTATGCTAATCTATTATTGATTGGTTATCAGAAATCGTAAACCAAGGCTGTCACCAAAACTATCAAAATAGGTTTTTCCAGTTTTTAATCGATCTGATTGGCTATGTTTGTGTGTATGTATCATATATACAGGCTGTACCAATGGAGCTAGTGGGATGAAAATTTAAACATTTACTCCCTATTATGTTCATAAAAATACAATTTTCTCTTTTTTGTTCTTAAAAAATCCTCCCACTCGATAGGATTTTGTGGGGGGCTTCAGTTTGCAATGAGTGTTTATCCTAAATTGGTCACTCGTTTGTGGCCACTTGTTTTTTTGAAAATTCAGATTTTTCAGTGTAACTAACCAACAAAAGGCAAGAAAAGTTGATCACCCCAACATGACAATCTGCAAAAGATGTTGGTTGCATAACTGAGTGACTAATCAGACCTGTTTTGAAATTTATTTCAGGCAAAATCAAATTTCCAGAATGCTGAGAAGAAAAAAGAAGAAAATAAGAAACGAGGCTATGATGATTGGATGTTATCGTCAGTATTGGAGACAATTGATAAACAGGTAAGAAGGTTTTTGGGAGTCTAGTGAATATTTTCAATTAAAATCTTTTCATCTTGATTTCAGTTGCTTTTTTTTGCAATTTATCAGACTGTTTTTCTATGGACATTGGTCAAAAATCAATAACAAATCACAGTGCTTCATTTGATAATAAATTCAACATAATACTATCAACATTTTAGTATTCTTATTTCCTGTAATTGAACAGAGACCATGACTATAATTACAGCAGGTTATTTCTCTATTTTAAGATTATCCATTTCATTGTAAACCTTCAAACTTTTTATCATGCTTTGTATGAATTCACTTTTTATATTTCTTACTTACTTTAGCCCTTTGCCCCTTTAGGTGCATTGACAATCAATAACACTCTGTCAGCACACTTAGTTCTCGGTAGTCTTTTTTAGATTCCTCCTGCATCTTTGGATCTCTACCTTGATGCCAGTGCACCATGTGTTTCTGGGCCTTCCCCATTTCCTCTACTACTTATACTTTTTGCATTAAATTGTTTTTAAAAAGTGTTTTTTTTTTTTATGTAAATATGGACATCTTTTTAACATTACAGAGTTGCATTAAATCAAAATCAAAGAAGTCAAAAAAAGATAAGAAAAAGCAGAAAAAGTCGAAGAAAAAGAAAAAACATGTTTCTTCAGACGTTGATTCCGTAAGTGAAATAAATATTTTACATTTTATTTTCAATTCATAATTTTCATAAGAATGAATATTACTTCCTCAAAACCTGACCTTAGAGGTCACATACAGATAAACAGAATCAGACTTTTAGAGGTATATAGATAAACATGGAAATCTCACCATTTTTCTCGGGGTGATTGTGAATGCTGGCCCTGCACTATTAGTATACACAGAAATATTCAGGTTTGAAATAGAAAAAGCAGTCTCTTCTTTACTAAAAAAAATACTTCTTGGTACTCATATGAAAACAAAGTTTAGATAATGTAAAATTAAAAATACCCCGGTCTTCACTTAATCATCAGACTGTGAATTGGACTAATACAGTTTAATAAACTAATAAGGGTGGACGGCTGTCTGTTGACTGCAAATGTCAGTTAAATCAATTGTTACCTGGGAAAGGGCATTTTTTTACCTTTTTCTACTCTTTTCAAAATCAAAATTAATCCAACATCAATTCCACTAAATAGAATGAAAATGATTAATAATGCCTATTTTTGCATTATCAAGGAAAAAAATTCAATGTTATATCATTTTTGGATGTGAAACTATTAGGGTTTACTCTACCTGAATCTTAATACACATGACTGCCACTTCCACTGCTATCTTTTCTCTCGTTTGTAAATGATGAATACAACTGATAAAGCTTTGGTAGATGTCTTCTGTTTATAGATATTTGGTCAAAAGATTATAATTTATAAATTAATTTTTTTTTTCTATTTTAGGAACAAAGTAGTGAAGAAGAGATTCAATGGGTAGAAAAAGAAACTCCAAGAAAAACAAGTGAGGCACCCATTTCAAAACCTCTGCTGCAGGTAAGCTTGGTCACTATTCATTTATATACAAATTTATTTCCTTTTCTATAAACTCCAGTACATAGTCTGGAGTTGACTTTGTTTTCCTACCATAACAACAACAAAAATAATCCTCATCAACATGAGTGGTGTGAACTGATAAGCAAAATTCACATACCACTACTGTGATTTAAACTCAAAACCTACTGATTGCCAGGTGGCTATCTTAATTGACAAGTCTAAGATTTTAACAAATTTATCATACAGAAATATAAGGGCTTGTTTCATTCTAATGAATGAATACATTTATAAAATAAAATATATATTCCTTATAATTTTTCAACTATTTTTCATACAATATGGAAGTTGCAGTTGTCAACTTCAGTTGGAATTGAAGTTGCAGTAGAGTTTGATACTGCAGCAGCCAACCTTGTTGCTGGTAATTTCTTGTTTTTTGCTCAAATTCACTGTCAAGAAAAATGTCAATTACCACTATTTTTGCTAGACATAAACCCAACAAAAAGGGTTATCATACCAGTCTGAAGATAGGGTTCTTTCACTTGCTGGTGATTTTAAGTTGTTGATTTGTAGGTAGATTTTGTGATAATTGATATCTAAATTCATAGGTAAACATATTGTAGCTAATGTCATTTTTTAGATTTCTTTTGTAAGTATTTCTATTTTTGGAAGTGACTGTTTTCTCACTGAGACTGTTCCACAAACTGGTAACTCTTGAAGAGATGAAGTAGAGTTGAATTCCTGCAGATTCTTGTGCTTGAAGCTTCTTGCTATACCCTCATGTTGCCGTGCTGAGTGATGGAGACATTATCTTTGATGGACATCTTATGCAGTGACATTTGAAATCCAGTGTGCGAATATTATGAAGTTGGAATTTTGTTGTAGTTTGGGTAACTAAAACTGATTGTTTGGAAGCAGATGCTTTTCTTTGATAATTCTTAGAAAATCTACTGCATTTTCTTTCTTTGTAGATAAAAGCCGATTTGTTTATTAAGAGTTTGTAAGAAAATTTAATTTCTTTCTTAGAGGGATGATTGGATGGGACTAGGATTTGATGCTTTGCCAACTATTAGTCGTCAAGAAATAAGAGACAACAAAAAAAAAGCAAAAGATGAAGAAAGGAAACTTTCTGAACAGGTGAGTAAGAACTATATATTTGTGTGTGTGTGTGTATGTGTATATATTGTGTAGGGCAGGGGTAAAATGTCTGCCTCTGAGTCTGATGCAAAGGTTTCGATCCTACCTCATGTTACTGGATGTTGGATAGTCTATTGCCGCACTGAAGAGTTGTAATACAACGAAACAGCTGTCTGTGGATGGTACAACAATTAATTATTTTATATATATATATATATATATATATATATATATATATATATATATATATATATATAATGAATGGCAGTGCCTAAACTTGTTACTTCTAGAGCTGTTGTAGCTCTAAAAGTAATAGGGTTACTCAGTATTTTTTTTTCTTTCTTTTTATCAAGCCTGAACCCTTCGCATTATGATGTATGATAACTGAATCTATTTTGATCACAAATGATAGGGGTATGATTGAAATGGTGTTATCCAACATACAAGCATTTTCGCAAATATCATGCATAGCCACTCACCTACACGTGTGTGCGTGTGTACATGTGTGTATCACGACTCACAACATGGATTACCTGAGACCACATGCGCAAGCGAGGCCGGCAAAATGTTAGATGGAGAGACGAGCTAGACAAGTTCAGGAAGTACTGGCTCCGTGACACCCATGATAGAGAAGTGTGGCAAATCTTGGGGAAGGTCTATGTCCAACGACGGACGCTAAAAGATTGATGATGATGATGATGATATATAGATATAGATATATGTATGTGGAATGAAGCACTAAAGAAATTCCTACTTGAAAAATAAGGCCTAAAACCCCAATGAAACTAACTAGATTTGCATCAATAAAATCAAAATAATAATTAGACTATAAAAACAATGAAAAGAAACGATAAAAATTGAGGAATCCTCATCAAAATTGAAAAAAAATTAGGATAATAACACTCTAACATTACTAAATGGTATCACAAGGTAAATTATGAATGATTTTGTAAAAAATACAAAAGAAGTACCCATTATAAAATGTGAAACGGTAAATATTCATAAAAAATCATCAACATAACGTATACAGCACAAAGTAACTTGGATTTCAAATAAATATAGACAAAAATGAAACTAACAGATAATGAAAGTAGTTGCATCCACTTGATAATGATTAATTTTTAAATATGGAATTCGCCTGATGATTGTTATATTGTGAAATAGATCTGTGGTGGGTATCCATCAATATAATAATTATAGTAGCTTTATTTATTTATATCATAGAGCAGTCTTTCTATAAAAACAATACTTCACTTGCAGTGTGTGTATGTGTGTGTGTGTATGTATATATATATATATATACATAATGATTAATGATTGTGTCATCCACAGACAGCTGTTTCGTTGTATTACAATTACAACTGTTCAGTGTGGCTATAGACTATCCAGTATCCCTTCCAGTACTGCAAAGTGTGCTTCAGAGGTAGATACTTAACCCCTGCCCCATGCAGAAGAGGAGAGTCAGCATGACCGAATCAAGTGATATATTTACTTTTGCATAATTTACCATTGCTCCATTCCAGAGTTGGAAGAGCATTGCATATATACTGTGAGGATTTTTATAGACAATGAGGAAAATGCAGATTAGGTGAATAGGTATTTATTCATGGAAGTTTCATCGGTAATGACCCCCTCTCATCAGTGAGACGGAAAATCATTAAGCATGTATCCTATATGTGACTGCATTTCTCCCATTGTCTACTGAAAATTTCACTACTATATTGGATATAACCTATCCATCCAATTATATATATATATATATATATATATATATATATATATATATATAAGCAGTATAGATCAGAAAATGATAAAGATGAAAGATAAATTAGTGAAAATTAGCAATTTTTATGGTTTACTACAAAAAAAGAATATTTCCTATGTATAAACTAGATCAGTTCCTTTCTCTACACATGAAAATATGATGTGAGGTTGACTAAAATATTCTATTAAATATTTCTGTTTTTTCTTTTATTTCTGTTTAACTGCTTACTTTCTGCCTATATCTCTTTAGCTTGGCCAGCATCATCGAGAACTGAATCCTTACTGGAAAGATGGTGGAGTTGGGTTGCCAGAAACAGAGAAGAAAGAAAAGGAGACGCCTTTGCCTCACATTTCCTGGCTAAGAAGAGCTTATAAGAGATGTGAAGAACAAGCCAAAGAAACAGGCTGTAGAATGGAGGAGGTAGCTGCAGAACGTTGGGGAGTAAGTATATATGAATCTTCAAGAGGAAATAATCTGGTTATTATGCATACTAAATTCATATATTTTTGTTAACAAAACAATATTTTTGAAATCATTTGAATTTTCAAAAATTTAATCAAATTTCTGAAAATTATTTATCCAGAAACCATTTATTCAATGCAGAAAAATCAGTTCTACCTTTGTTATCAACTTTTAAAGATTTCTTTAAATATCACAAATGTATCACAAAATGACCAACTGAAGATGCATCTAACTGTTGTCATATGATTTGGCATTCAAGGTGTGAGTATTCAAAAATTTTCATATTTGTGCAGTAAGCTAGTTTAAGTTTGATAGGTTCTTCTTAAATATGTTATTAGAAATAGTTTACTGTTCTGTATGGAAGAGAGTTTCAGTATAAGAAGGATCTTGATATCTCTAGTAGCAGAGTACTAGTGTATTTAGTATTTGTGACTATGACCTTTGTGGTTCTTTGTGTTTTTCTATCATGAGTATACTCTGCTTATCCTTACAGTGAGTATCTATTTTTCAACATATCTCTATCCTTTTTTCTTTTTTGTGAGTGTTTTTGTTTTTTCTTTGATTGTTAAAAATAATTTTTTTGTTTTTGCTTTCAGTCTTTGAGAAAATTAGAGTCAATGATAAAGAAAGCAGAAAAGATTGAAAATGAAAAACAGGGACGTTCATATGATCAGAACAGTTCAACTCCTTATCAAAATAAGCCATGGGGTCGATCTTCATCAGATTCTCGACATTCTGATGACAGGCATAAGAGGTCAAAGTATTTCTCGGATTCTTCAAAGACTTACCAAACTAAATCCGATTATCAGCGCATGTTTAAACGTCCGTCTGATTCGTCGCCACCATCAGACCATAGAACTGATAACTCCAGGGTATCTTCATCAGAATCATATTCTTATTCAAAGTCTGATTATGATACGGGTAGGAGAGGCCTGTTTAAACGTCCTCGTGATTCACCACCACCATCAGACCGTAGAGCAGATAACTCCAATATGCCATCATCAGGATCAAGTCATTCTCATTCAAGGTCTGATTATGATGTGGGTAGGAAAGGCAGCACAGGATTAGATAAGGACAGATATGGTCTGTATTCAAGTAGAGAATCAGGGTCTTCTGTTCCTGCTTGGAAGAAAAAAAATGTTAGATCTGAAGAGCATATTAAAGAGCCTAGATTGACTCAACCAATTAAAAAAGAGATGAATCAAAGACCTGCAACAAAAAATGCTTCAGGTGAAAAGATTTTCTTACTACAATATTTTGTTTTTCTTGCGAAGAGTTTATTTTTCTTAAAAATTAAACAAGCCATATAAAATAAATTGAAAAATCAAGTATGAATTAACATTGCTAAGCTACAAATTCAGTATCAGAATTTTATGTATCTCATTTTCACCCTTGTTTACTGCATATTTTATGAACTGATTAATATTGAATTTTATCATTTCTTGTATTTAGATTCAAGCAGCAGTTCCTCCTCAGATAGTGATTCTTCAGAAAAACAAGAGGAACTAGAAGAACGACCACCATCTCCAGTCATCATTCTAACAGAAGACCAGATGAATGATTTATCAGCCAAAATTCTTAGAGCAGAACTGATGGGTGATGATGTATGTAAAAAGATGATTTTTGTTCAAGTGCTTTTCGTTTTGTTAATGTTCATGATAAAAACTTTAAATTTGATCCAATATGAAATTTTAATCTAGCAAAATGGCTTTTTATACTATGAAAAACCATGGAAATATTTTGAAAAATTATTTTCTTCATTAGATAATTTTTAATTGATGTTTTTATTAACTGTAGGATCTTGTTGAAAGTCTCCAAAACAAACTGAAGGCTGCCCAAAAAGCTAAGGCTGACTTTTCTGCTGGAAATAAAAAACAAGCATCAAAAGATGAACAAGAAGTTTTACTCACTCATGTTGATCGTAATGGCATGGCATGGCCATTGCTTGGAAAAGAAGAAAGAAGACCCCAAGGAAAACAGAGGAAGAAAAATGTAAGTTGATTCAATCTTTGAATATCAAAAACTTTTATTATTCATTTTCGGAATGAAATATACTTTTTGTACCGTAAGATTGACCGCTTTGTAAACGCTCACTTTTTGCTTTGATGCCACATGACGTCATTCAGCAAAAGTGAACAAATCATGCATTTTCAAAAGTTACTAACCCACAAAAAAAGAAGGGATTTTTATATTAAAAAAGTAATTTTTTGTGCTTTCAATCCAAAAAAAGTTGAATAAGAAAAGGTCTTATTTTTTTTTTTAAAGTTTTGAAAGTTATTTACCACTAGAAAAACTGAAGTTTTCTATCGAAGGGAGTTTTTTAAAAAACTAATTATTATTTTTTAAAGTTACCTCGCATAAAAAAAAGGAAATATTTTCTGTTTTCAGTCTTATTGCATAAAGAGTATGAATATTAGATGAAAATACAAAAAAAATAGTTTTTTGAAAATTAAAAAAAGGAATTTTTTTGAAAAAAAAAAAAAAAAAGAAGCATTTTTTTTGTACTTTCAAACAGTTAGAAGATAAAACTGACAAATTTATGGAGGTAACAAAGGTCTTTATAGATTGAAAACACAAAGACTGTTCTTCTAAACTTATTGAGTATTTGATTCAATCAAATCCTAATCCAGGGATGATGAAACGTTTGCATGATGTATTGAAATTTCAACTGTTTTAATGATCCTGTCATTGAGTCGGAGTGTTACTTACATTTATTCTAGTCTTAGGTATGTTTTTTGGGGTCTATTTATAAAACTAATGTTTGAATATAACTTGAAATTTCAAATTATATTTACAAAACTAGGATAATAAAATGAAATCTAAACTGTTTTTCTTCTAATTCCACTGCGGCATTGCCTAAAACCTATGTGTTATAGGTTTGCTATCACTATCTTTACAAAAATAAATAAAAGCATAGTTTCAATTTGATCAAAACACTGATAACTATTCATTCTACACAAAATTATGAAAAAAGTGCAATGTTCATTTAATCCAAATGATACTGTAGAGAAAATGTCCCACCAAAATTGAAAAAAAAAACTATTAAGGTTGTGTCTTCCATGCCACGTAAATTCCATCTAATAACATCCCAAAATGAGAACTCCTGAACCCAATCTTTGATTTTATAAAACCTTCTCTGATTATATTAAAAATATACTACATAGATATAAAATTAAACTATGCAATTTCTCACCATCCTCCCCCAAATAGGGGAAACCATATGCAAATTTTGCACACCTATAAAGCCTATTGGGAGCCTACTGGAACCATTGTAGGCACTAGATAGAAGTCAAAAGTTCAAAAAAGTGGTTCAACTAAAAATCTACCTTTGTAAAATAATATAAAAGATCTGCTTGATTTTATCTAAAATTGAATTCATGCATCTATTGTTTCTAACTATATATTCATTTGACTCTCTATTTCTATTTATTTTGCCCTCTTCATGAACAATAATATTGGAAAAAGTTATGCTTGCAACATTTTTTAAAATTTTGATTGTCTTACAACCAGTTGTATTTTTTCATTTCATCTTTCAGTGATTTGACATAAATTATGGATTATTCTCCTTTGCTGTCCCTTTGTAATATTGTTAGGATTTTATTGTTGCCAATTCTTGATTGCCTCTTGTTGATTTTAGCCGCTTATCTGTCATTTATAAGAGTCATATGTCTATATATTATATCTGTAATCAATTGTTATATCAATGATGTCAGCTCTTATGTTTCTAGCATCGTTATACTTTGAATGGTACAAGTTGATTCTTTGTAGCCCAATTATGTACTTTTCAAATATGTTGTATGTGCTTGATGTTAAGATGTTAGCGGTACTCTGAAAAGTATCATTTGTTTAAATACACATTGGAATGTATGATAGTAAAGTTGGTAGGAGGATAATGGTTGCAATGGTAGGGTACTACCCTAACTATAGGAACTGAAGTAAAACCTGTAAAAAAAGTCTTATATACAATGAGTGTAAGTGGTAATTGAAAGATCAGAAAACAAGAATTGAAACTTTGCTGTTAGAATGAGAGGAAAATATTAAACATTCATTTTGTACTCTGTATGTTGTAAGAATACTTTTATACTCTTTTCATTGCTGTTTTCTCGTTTTGATGTAAGTAAGAATTTAAGTAACATAAAACTACCACTTGTTACAAGTAATTTTGCTGCTATGTATTTTTTCTTCTTTAAAAACATTGCAGATCAAATCACATGGAAATACTGGAGAACGACTACAATATTTTGATGATGATGACAAACATGACTTGAAGCAACTTGTAAGTTTTAAAAAATCTTCCACTTGTAATCAAAGTCTTTATAGAGTTGGAGACCTGATCCCTTACTTTTGTCTATCTGTATTTATTCCTCCTTATTTTACTTAGGCAATTTATTATAATCCACCTCCAGCCTGCTGAGCCTGTCAAAGCTTCATCAGTGCCTGGTAAACTTTATATTTTTGGAGTACATTCCCTACTTTGTCTGTTATCAGCTTCTCACAATGTTGGAAGGGGAATTAGACTCTCCCAATTTGAATTTAGAGTTGTCTGTCTCCTGTACTGACTGTCACCTAAGCCTAAAGAGCCCAATCTGCGTCACTATCTACACATAGCTGGTGCGGGGGGAGAAGATATGGATTCATGACTTTCCTGAGGACATTGATGCAAACTTTAAACTTGGTTCACTGATTCCAATTTATGCACTGTAAAACATTAAACTACCCATACCACTTTTTAAAAAAATTAATTGATAAACTTGGTGAGTAATTCAATGACTTGATTACACTTGCTTATATATTGATGATGTAATGTATCCAATGGTATGGCTTGACCACAGAAGTTCATGATGGTACCTGTCAATGTGAGGGCAGAGCATATAATTCAAGTGGCTCTAACTATGAAAATGTATAAAAGAGTGACCACCTAGCCACAGTGGTTAGCAGAAACAGAAGAATCTGTACGATTAGAGTGGTTAGATGAAATATGCTTCTTGTCTGACTGATGAAGGAACTAATTCTCCTATTCAACCTCCCACACTCTGTCAAACCAATATTTGAAGTAAAGAAAGAACTCTTGGTTGAATCATAATTTCTATGTGTAAAATTTAGGTAACTCCTGTTAGCCTTGAAATGAACTAAGGATTATCTCCCCCATGAAATTGGTGATATATACTTTTTCAACAACAGAAAAAAGCAACTTCATTTCCTTACAAACCTTCAATGTTTCATGCACTCACCCTTTGATGTTAAAAACAGCGCACAAATAAAAACAATTTAATTCATTCAAAGCAATAACAATATAATTCATGTATCTATTTCTCTTTTTTTTTTCTTTTTCATGGGATGATAATCCTTTGAAAACTCCTACGAAAACTTCTACGTTTTATGTCCTTCACTGAATAAATGTAATGCTATGCAAAATTTCAGCTTCCTAGATGCAAGATTGTGGCTTAGAAAGTGGGACAGACAGACAGCCAGACTTTGATTTTTTTTTTAATATATATGTATATATATAGAGAGAGAGATTGACAGAGATAGATAAATATGATAAATGAAAATTATTTGTGTTTGCTTACATTCTTTAATCAGTCATATTGAAAATAATTTATAAGGTTCAGAAAAAATTATTGAATATATGTTGAATTTTATGTTAAAATAAAGATTGAGAGTTGTTGAATTTAGAGTTCTTTGACTCTGTTTCAAAGTATAGTTAGTTTTTTTGTTTTTAAATGTTAAATAAATTGCTGGAAAACAGAGCACTGGAGTACAATTTATATATTTAATCAATATGTAGTAATCATTGAAGTGAATATTTATCAATAATATATATTTTATAAGGACAATAACTTATGGTATATTGATATTTCATTTATAATATATTATTAAATACAAAAAATATATTGTGTGTCAATCAAAAGATGAATGTGTGCATGTATTATGTGTTTGTGTGTGTGTGTGTATATATATATTATATTATATTATATATATTTATATATATATATATATATATATATATATATATATATATATATATATTATATATACATATATATATATATATATAATATATTTATTTATTTATTTTTTTATCTATTTTTTTTCTCAGGTACAGCGTGAAAAAATGAGTACAGCTGAGGATCAAAATAGCATGTTTTCTCGTCTTGCTGGAAGAGTAAGTGTATTACTTTTTGTATTTTTATATTTTAAAGTAGTAAAATATGATTGTACTTTTCAGGCAATGGAGGGTACCCCAGCTAGTTTACTAATGTGAATCATGAATATATATTCTTATTTCTACTCCAAGTTTTATACCTTTTCAAAAAAATCTATTTGAATTAAACGTTAAAAAACATAGTGAAAAATTAAAATCTTCTTTTGCACTTTTGGGTAATTTATAAAAAAACTTTTGAAAAAAATTCAATTCACGAAGGTTCTACTTTTTAGATATTCTAATCCTATGATGTGTCCACTGTTACAGAATAAATTAGACTGACTTGATGGCTCATGTAATATTGGCAAATCTCAAAACTTTGATAGATTTTGAATGTTCCAAGAGTTTTTTTGAAAACTCTTTGGGGTTTCATTTTATCTATACAAAAATGCATTCCTTTTGACACTCATATGAAAAAATGCTTTTGCAATTATGAAAAATGAATTTTGTTTTTGCTATGTTTTAGTTATTTATTCAAAAAAAATAATCTATTTTCATTTTCCTTGTTTCAGTCAGTTGAAAAAACAGATGAAGATTATCAGATTGATGATGTATTTGTGTCTCGTGCTGCAAGAAAAGAAACAGAGGCAAAGACTTTTGATCTGCAAAAGGCTCGTGCCATATTTGGTAAGTTTGTAATCTTCACATAAAACTTTTGTTTGGATAAGTATTTGATAAAAGCCTAGAAATCAAGAGAAGAATTTGAGTTGAATTCAAAAAATAAATTTGTTTCTGTGTTATTTCATTTCACTTGAATTTGAAAAAAAAATTACCATTTTTGCTAACCTGTAAATTTCCTTTTTTTTTTTTTTTTTTTTTTTTTTCTCCAAAAATCTATCCAAATATCATACTCCACCCAATGTTCTTGTCTGCTTGGATAGTGTGATGCTTTGTACATTTGCCTCACCCTCAAAATGTCTTGTGTTTGATTCCTTAGTAGGAGTGAAGAATGGGGAAAACCTTTTTCTAGTTTGTTTTTTTTTTCAACCCAATGTATTGGTATTATGGATAGAAGGATGACTATCAAAAAGTTGAATTTTATGACGTCTGTCTGACAGTATACAGATATTTTATTTTGAAGAAAATATGGCCTACTTAGAACAATGATGCCTTAGTCCACATCAAAGTACTCCTGTTATGTACACTCTATAATTTATAGAAAGGGTTAGGATTTTGAGAGCTGTATCTTAGTTTTGAAGAATGGTATCTTATAATGAGAACAACGTTTCTTAAGTGTACATAAAATGTTTAGTTATAAAGTTTGCTGGAAATGGAACGTCTAGCCATTTTTAGTCATCAAGGGGGATAACTTTCGACAATTTCTGTCATTGTATTTTTGGACCAAATAATGGAGGATGCATCAATGGTCTCTCTCCATCAAACAAAGTGATGAATCTATGCGGCTAATTAATGTAAAAAGATGTTATATTTTTCAAAAGAATTTGTAGCTTTCAGCTAATGTTTACTGAAAATTGGATTTACAAAAAAGGAACTCCTCATAATAATTTCTTTTTTTATTGGAAAAATTATTATCAAATCAAAAATTTAAAAAGTATTCTATCAACCAGAAAGTTCTTTAAATAAATGAACATTATATAATCTTTGATTATGCTTGAAGCTTTTTTTTTTTTCATAGACTGAGTAAATTGATGTAGATATATCTTTGATTTTTTATTTTTCATCCAGAACACAAAAAGATGTCTTCTGCCATTGAAAACTGTAAATCATGTTTTGAGAAAGTTGCGAAACATCTCCTCATTTCCATTGGACAAAAAGTAAGGCATGGTATTCTTTTGAATTGATTTTAATCTCTGCATTATTTTATGATAAATATCTAAAGCCGTGTGTTACTTTAATGGTCAGAGAGTATACCTTGAAGGTCATGATAGAAAACAGCAATGAGATGGAAAAGACTAACCAAAAATTTGTGATGAAAATGTTTAATCTCAGAATTGAAGCCATTTGAGAATATCACTAAGTAACTAACTCCACTCCTATTTCTATTGCAACTGAAGATGATTAATGCTACTTTTTTATTGTATATATAAAAAATAAATTTGTAGATATAGAAGACTTGTCTGTTTGGCTCAGTTGGTAAGAGAGCCAGGCTCCAATCACTTGGTTGTGATTTCTAGTCATGGTAGGGAAATGTTAATTTTATATGTCAGTTTGATTTAACATGACATGATAGATAAGCAATGAAGAGTTTACTTTCCTAAATTTGAGGATTGTTCTTGTTAGGGAAAAACGAAGTCAACTCTGAAGCTTGATGAAAAATCTACATGGAATGAAGATTTGGAGTAGACAGGTAGCAGCCTCATAGATTTGTGCTCCATCTGACCATAAGCTTCCATGACTAAATTGGCTAAGGTATCATCCATGAAAGATAAGCTCTGGAGGTATAGGATACAAGTCCTATTCTTGTCTGAAGCCACTTCAGAGGATTTTTGACTTTTAAAATTATGATAAAAAGCAACTATTGGTGTATAGAAGATAATCCAATTAGAGTAAAACAAGTTCATCTGTGCTAAAATTTACTCCCGATCAGCTGTTTTCTAGTAACAATAATTTAATAAATGAGGTGAAGTGATTAGCAACACTTGGAAAAACTGATTATATTTGTATAGAAATGAATATGGGAGTAAATTTTGGTTATATAAAGTGCAAAAGGGAAAATTAGTATAAAGTTACTGCTTTGTTTTGGAAAAATCAAGTATTATCAACTGGAATTATAGTATGAGGGAGGGTTTACACGTTGAACAAATGTGGAGTGGGTTGTATAATAATCTTTTGATGATATCAGATGAAGTGCAAAGTGCTGTTTTAGAGATAAGATAACAAATAATTGTGGAATTTTGAGAAATCTACCTTGGGAGAATTCAAGTTTAGTTTGTTTGTAAGAGAAAAGAAAGATAAAACTTGGAAAGTGTTCAAATAAGTGTTCCATAGTGAGCTTCCCAACAGCATCATATAAACAGGGAATTTGAAATAATAGAAAATGAAGCTAAATAAAAATATGTAAATGAGTCAGTGAAGAATCTGAAACATAATTGTAAACCACTTTTTAGCTATTTGAAGTCAAAAAACAAAACAGAGAAAAAATAAGTTTATTGAAAAACAAAAGAGGTAAACTGTCAAATTCACCCAAAGAAACTGCAGAGATGTTTGTTAATGTTTTTCCAATTGATACATTCTTGATAAGTTATGATCTTTTGCAAAAAGAGTGATATGAAAAAGTATCAAATGAAATGGGTAAACAAGTTATCGCCACTGAAGAGGTGCTAAAATCATCAAGTCAATTAAATATATATTCCTCAATGAAATTCACACAAAACTGTTTAAATATCTTGGTACTGATTCAGGTTTTATAATTACTTTCATCAATGTATTATAAGAAGAAAATACCAGAAATTTGGAAAAACATTATAGTTGTAGCTTTACATTGAGAAAATATTCTGTACATTCAGCTTGCAATTATAGGCCTGTATCTTTAAAATGTCTATTATGTAAAATTTATGAGAAATCTGTCAGGAAGCATATACTAGAATTTGTGACTGATAGCATAGTAGTAAATCAGTATGGTTTTGTGTCTGGTAAATCAACACTATCCAATGTGTCAGAAGCTATTTATGTTATAAATGAATACTTAATGGAAGGCTGTGCAGATATTTTATATTTAGATTTCAGTATGGCTTCTGATAATGTCTAGCATTATAGCATACTTGCGAAAATGGAAAATGTTGGCATTTCAAAAAATAAAGAGATTTTGAAGATTTTTTTTAAAGATTGGAAAATGAATGTTTAAGTCGAAGATACTTTTTCCAAAACAAAACCTGTTATATCTAGAGTACTGCAGGGACTGTTTATGTTCATTATGTTTTGTAGATGATCTTCCAGAGAAATTAAAATGTATTGTCGAAATGTTTGTAGATAATGTAAAATTACTATTTGGATCAAATGAATATAAAATAGTGTGGAAAGACTTGAAAAAGTTAGATATGTTGGAGTTTACATGGAATTTAGAATTTGTGGATAAATGTAAATTTATGTACTTCAGCCGAGGAAATATAAGTTTGGAAATCAACCCTTACGAAAAGTATCAGAGGACTTTAGTATAGAATTCAATGATCAATTTAATTTTGAAAATTATCTCTTTAGCTGGAGCTAAAGCTAACTCCAAAATTTGTTGGCTTAGAAGAAATATTAGATCAAGAGATCCATACATCATGCTAAGAATTTATGAACCAATATGACCACATTTGGAGTATCGTGTACAGGCTCTGGCCCCACATGCCAGACATGATAATTGGAAATCAATTTTGAAATTGGAGACAATACAGAGAAAATTTACCAGTTTGATAAGTGGCTGGAGAGATTTAAGTTATAAGGATAGACTAGAAAAGTTAGGCATGACTACATTTTTTGAGAGGAGACTTAACTGAAACTTCCAAGGTAATAAATGAATTTACAAATTATAGAATTCTAATGTTTCATAAGTCAGATAGGATGGGAAATTCATTAACCAGGTCTAATACAAAAACGATTTTTTTTTCTCCCAAAGAATTTTGAAATACTGGAATAGTTTACCCTCTTATGAAGAAAATAGTACAAATATTATCAATTTTATGAATAACTTGGATAAATTTAGTTCCTATGGGATAGAAAATAAATTATTAGGGCAATTCTGGGAGTTATCAGCTGGAATATAAAGAAGAATTTAAGAAAAATAAATATCTGTTAATGTTCTTATGTATTGCTTAGATTGTAAAAGATTTTTAACGAGTTTCATACATTTTTTTTTCTAACTTGAATGAATATATATTTTAATGTTGAATAAGACGCTCCTAGAGACATCATCAACAACAAACTAACAACTGTGAATAATGAAAATATTTCGTCTGAGTATTCGAAAATATTTAAATGTTATTATTTTTTATTTCTGTTTAACCAGGCTTATTTATGCCTTCCTGATGGGGCGTCCTTAACAGAAGGCCATTGTTTAATTGTTCCGATTCAACATATTACATCCTCAACTGCCATGGATGAAGATGTTTGGCAAGAAATTCAAGTGAGTTGGTTAATTCAATTCCCAGGGAAAGATTTAGTAGAAAAAAAAAAATTTTTTTCATAACTGAAAATTTGAAGATAATTCAAAGATATAAAAGGTGGATGAAAGGAAAGATAAGCACCAGCATTGTCCACTAGTTTCGTGTGACCTTGATAGACCTTTGTAGAAGTCTGGCGGTATCTTGGCCATAATATGTCAAATGCACTCCTACAGTTGATCCAGAAGTTGTGGTTTGGTGTGGAACACCTCTTTGACCTACCCCCACTGCAAGAAGTCACAGAGTTTTGTGCAGATCACAATTTCTTATAGGAAGGTAATTCTCACCCACCCTGTATTTTACCATTTATGCTGGTATAACATAATTTTAGCTTTATCACAATTGTCTGTCTGGCTGGGTTGGAGGTGAAGGGGTAGGTCTCGGTGAGGTTCCAACTCGCATCCTTTTTGTCTCCATTGACTTACTGCTCAAGACTGATGGTTGCAATGAAAAGAAAATTAAGATGAAAGAAAATACTGGTCAAAAATGAATAATGGTTGTCATTGCTTCATTTAATGAAGAATAAATCAAGAGTGAATTTGAAAAATGAATTCAAAAAAATAAAGTTATCGTTGAAAAGGGAAGAATATCTTGCCTGTTTTTTGTTGTTTGGGCAGATCAGTAATTTTAGCTCTGATGATCCTATAATATTGTTTCTTGAATCCTTATCTGATAAATTATGCTCTGTAGTAAGAAAAGAAAAATGATTTATTTTTAAAAACTTAGCAAAGTTTAATGAGTCAGCCATCAAAAATGGATCATATCATTAGAACTGATTTGACCAATCATTGCTAAACAAGCTAAAAATCAGTAATACATAATAAAGTCACCTTTTTTTTTCTTTACACTCTTGTATAAAGTTACCCACCAATTTTGATCCTGACTTTTAATATCAAATTTCTTGCATCATACTCTGGTAAATACTGTAATTTTCTTCATATTGTTATGATAATTACTGCTTATAATTAAATAAATAGATAAATTATAATCAGACATTTCATATTTTTAGTTATGGTTTACATGTTTTTCTTATTAATTTTATCAAAATTCTAAAAATCCTTTTTTTAACCAACAAATTACCATATTTACTCAAGTGTACAATGCGATTAATTTAAAACATCAGTCAAAATTGATGGGTAATATTATACTTGAGATGAAAAAAATGATAATATATTACTGATTTTTAGTTACGAAAATTATACATTATTTACTTTAGTAAGTTTGGTAAGTACGACCTAACGGATGTTACCTTGGTTAGTAGTGATGGATCAAATCAGTCCAAATGATACAATTCATTTTTGACGGCTGACTCGGTGAACTTGACTGAAAATTTCTCAAACAGTCCTCGTCTGTTACTTTTTGAAATAAATGTTCATTTAATGCCTGATCAAGATATTTATGTTGTGATCTTGTGGTAGACAAAAGTAGTCTTATCATTTCTTTCTTAGAATTTATAAGTGAATCAATTATTTTACCATTGATCAAGTGATTTTGTTCAAAGAAAAGTACTCTTATCACTTCTTTTGTTATGAATTTATTAGTGAATTAATGTTGATGATAAAAAAAATCATTCTCAATTTATCTTTCATTTAATTTCTTTCAGAGTTTTAAAAAAGCATTGGTCAGAATGTTTTCAGACTTGGATAAAGATACAATCTTTATGGAAACAAGCATGCATCTAAATAAATTTCCTCATGCCTGCATTGAATGTGTCCCTTTAGATAAAGATGATGGCACTATGGCACCTATGTATTTTAAGGTAGGTTGACACTTCTGAACGTTTTACCTGACAACATTCCCGTGGGGGAACATCTGATAAAATGAAGCCCAATCATTTTTCTGCAAGTATTTTAAGGTGTGATTTCTCTTATTGTTATTTTAAATGTTCATAGTTCACCCATCAGTAACATACTGTGTTATTTACATATTATGAGTATAATTTTTTGTATTCCCTCTTGGGAATGTTATGAAATATTTCCAAATCCATGTAATAGCATATGTTGTGGTAACATCTATACATCAAATTGTGCTAGTAAAATAACAATATACCAATATGTGTGGTGGAAACCTGCCAACAATTGACCACCCTTAATAATCTGAACTTTTTAATCAAAATCAAGATTTACAGCTCTATATGAAGCACGTGACCAAATATCTTCAATTTGATTCAGAAATATAATCATTCATCCTCCTGAATCGGGCAATAATTATCTGTATAGTGATACAGAAAATATTCCAGATGAGTTGATGCCCTACTTTGGCCACCATAATTGTAAAATGTTTATGCCAATTCACTTTGGTTAAAAATTATGGTGCCTCCGTGGAACAGATCAATATCCCCACTGTCTGAGAATGTATTCAAGTAAAGAAGAAAGCAGTGGCTGTGCAACACCCTTTGGTACGAGTGGTGAACAGCATGGTTGACTTTATAATGCAACATTCTGATCCCTTGAAACATGAGCAGTACTTGGGATAACTTCTTTACTAGCTATCAATTGTTGATCGATCTTGGTAGCCAAAATGTAAAAACCATCAATACTGTAAGAAAAAAAGGACATCAGGTGCAGATAAGAGAATGAAAACTGATTGGGAATTAATGAAAGTGGAATGTTTGACTTCCGTTCTGAGGGTAAAGTCTATATTTTTACAAATGGAAAGACAACTCCATTGTGAATGTAGGGAGTAACTTTGCTGTGCATCTACCAGCTGAGATAGTCAAGTGTCGAGTGAAAAATGCTCCTGATATGAATGTAACTCAACTGAGACTCATTAAGAAGTATAACATTGGTATGGGTGCTGTGGATTTAATGAATCGGCTTCTAGGGACTTATTGGCCTTCAATACATGTGGAGAAATGGTTCTGGCCATTGATAATCAACACTATAAATGTTTGCAGTGTAGAGATAGCATATTGCTGTGCATGTAAAACCAATGACACTTTTAGGATTTCAAAGAGAAATGATAATCTACTTGTTGAAATCTACGATGCCACTGATACAATTAGTTGGGATGGAAGAGTATGTAATCTTCCAAGGGATGTCCATTTTGATGAAATTGGACTTAGGGTCTTGGTATCACTTGGGAGAATGAAAAACACTCATTACGTATATGTGTCATAGAATAGTTTTAAAAAATAGAGCAGTGAAAAGTTGACGTAAAAACTTTTATGTGGATTGGTTGAACTATAATAAATGTTCAGTTGAGTATTTTATTTGAAAAAAGTTGTTCTTTTCAGTTTTATTGACCAGTTCTTTTTGGCACAATTTACTGTGTTCTGGCATCGAGGATCCTGTATGTATCTAGCAAAATATATCAAAAAATTCTTTTTGCTTCTTACAAAATGTCTTAATTAGGTCAAAATCTTGCTAAATTCGAAATATCACTTCATGAAGAACTTGTTCAAGTACCAGATAAAAGGTTAAATGTCTGAGAAATCATGTTGATATTCTAAGTGGCTACTTTCATATTTTGAATAAATGATATCTCATTATAAAAACTGATATTTTTTTTTTTTGTGCTGCTGAATGTTTCGTTCCAGAACGAGCATGCATACTACTTGTGATTGAATCTGTATTTTCTTATGTGCATGAAATGATTACGCTGCTCTGGATTTCTTGCTAGGGGTATGTTCCAGGGCCTTGTGGGTTCCTAGGGACCTCTCCAAGACACCATCCAGCAACAGAAGCTGTTGTGGTTTGTTTACATCTTGTGGCATAACAGCCTGAACAAGACCATCATGCAGGGCATTGTTGAAGGTGGCAACAGAAGAGCAGGTCCAACAACAAGAAATAATGGATAGACATGATCATTCCAGAACTTTTGGTTCGTCCCCCAGACAGAATGGCATGAGGACGTCAGCTGATTGTGCACCCCACACCCCTGGAAATGAAATGCTTTGCTCTTCTGAAACTTTGAATATTTATTCCAAATGAGCAAAAAAAAATAGTTTTATACATGAGGGATACTTACCTTTACAAATGATTAATCTACTTTTGCCCGTTTTCCCATTTCTTTTACAGAAAGCTATCTTAGAATCTGAAAGTGAATGGTGCATGAATAAGAAACTTGTTGATCTCTTCAAGAAAGACATCAGGAAATCTGTAAGTTTCTCATTCTTTCATCTTGCAAAGTTCTCTAATCTGTATTTTGTTCTGGACATTTTTGCTTCTTTTTATTCATTGTCACACTCCAATCCAAATTGAAGATGATTTTGTACCCCCCCTCCCTTGAACAAGAACAATCCGACCAATTTTAGAAAATTGAACACCTTTCTGTTTGTCTATCCCATCATATTGAGCCCAAAAAATCAAATTAACATTTCCTTAGTGTGATTTGAAATCAATTGATTGCTTTCATCAACCAAACTGAAAAATTTGCAGGAATCCTCTTCAGTCAGAATAGAAATAGGAATAGAGTTTGACCCTGCTGCAGCCAGGCTTTGTACTTCTTTGTTTTTCACAATTTTACTCAAAAAAAGATAGCTTAACTGTATAGGTCTAGTCAGATCTGGTCAGGTCAGTGATTATCGTTTGCTGCTGGTAACATGTAACCCAATACAAATTGTCACATGTTACTTTGAGAGGAGATAGACACCACGTAGTAACCCTTATTACCCTGGAAAATGCCATGCATGGCATACCAACAATCTACAAGGTTGTCGGATAATTTGGTTTGTTTTGAATACCCTTGGGAAAGGCATTAATCCTCATCTCCCAATGGGTCAGGTCAGGGATCATTCCTTGCTGCTGGTACCATGTAATCCAGTACAATGTGTCATATTTTATTTGAAGACAAGATAAAGACCACCAAGTAAACCTCATCACCCTGAGAAATGTCATGAAGGGCCTGGCATGGTATACCAACAATCTGAACTGATCTATATCCAGTGATATATATTATGTGCTGGACACTAAGATTAATGATATACAAGGGTTTTTGGAGGATTACTGCTCACTATAATTCAAGCTCTCTAATTGTCTCTATTGAGCTTTGGTAAATGGCCACCTATTCATTTTACAAACACATTTAATGCAGTTCGATATTTGCATTATTTAAAATAAAAATTATATGTCTGTTTTATGTACTGGCGTATATGGTATTTAGTTTTTAATGTTTTTTTTTGTGTTGTCAACCTGAAAATTTTTACAATAATCAATTTTTTGATGCAGATATTTCATATCGCAATGTTTGTTGATATCTTTTTCAAAGAATTTATGTTTAAAATTAGTCAACTTGTTTATCACAATCTAAGTTTATAGGGTCTCTTCATAGCACTAGTTTTTGCTTCCCTATTGTACTTTTGTTTTTTCCTATATATTTATCAAACTTTAAAAATCAAATTAGTTTTGAAGGTACCATGAAATTTCACCTACTTTGATTGACAGGACATGTTTTCTGAATAAAGAATGAAAGATTCACAAAGCAAATCCTGTATTCCGAACTCAGAGATGGAACACGCACAAAGAAAAGATATGTGGAACGAATCGAGGCTGCCCTCTAAAAATTTGACCATGAACCGTCCAATTGTGAATCATGGTACTAAAATACAGCCGTATAAAAACAAAGTCAACATTTCTGTAATGAATTCGCTTGTTTCTTTTGACAGGAGAACGAGACTTTATTTTAACATGTAGCATGCAGGTATGACTGTAAATTTCATGCCTACACTGATTCTGATGTTAAAATTGTCAAGAAAATAGAGAGACTTCATTAAAGGAAAAAAAGAAGTAGAATGAATGATTATGCTGACTTCATATGATTTGGGGCAAATATCCGAGTGACACAAGCTATTTTAACTATCAAAGGAGATATTTTAGTTGATCTCCATGTGACTGTATTTTAGTACCATTTTACCTAATGAAGAAATTGGAGACAAAACTAAAATAAGATGTAGAAGCCAAGTGAAAAGCATTGCAAGCAGTGAAAACAAGAATACACATCATTGGAGAATTTCCTGCATTTTGTTAATAGAAGAGAATGGAGTTATTCTTGACAACAAATATTGCTGATGCTTAAATTTTGAATTAAATTTCAAAGATTAACATTTAAATAAATCAATTAATATTTAAAAACTAGTCTCGTCTTTCTCTCTTGTCTGTTTATCTCTTTATTATATTTGGTTTGCTTACTTTGTTTTAATATAATAATATGTTGTACCTTTTCCCCTCATCTACTATTTCTGATCTCCTAAATTCTTTTGTACAGATTCCAAAGGGATTTCCATTCTTCTCTGTGAACTTTGCACTGGATGGAGGATTTGCGCATGCAATTGAGGATGAAAAGAAATTCCCTTTTTACTTTGGCAAGGTTTGATTCCTTTTTCATTAATTCATTGTAATGTTTAATCAAACATTTTACATCTGTGTAGGAGTCTCCTTTGAACTCAGGTATTGCGATCCAAGAAAACAACCTAGTTTAATTTTACAAAGGAAAGATCATATTACTGTATTTCACTTTGTATGATCTGAATTTTTTTACAAAAAATATTGAGCTAAGCATAACTGTTATACATATTTGTATACATGGGATAATGCATTTTTCCTTGGAAATGGGGGGTACAGATTATAAATGGTGAAATATGGTACTTCTTCCTAGGTACTCGGTGTTTGATATTTCAGGCCAGGTTATATTGTTTTGCAACGGACAGAAAATAATTAAGATGAAAAATATTACGGACACAGTGGCATGTATGCATTAATTTTTCTCTTTTAATGACTAGAGATTGATAACGGGCAAACATATGAACTCAGCTATGACTTAAACATATGAATTGAAAATTATTCTGATTTATTTTTGTCAGATAAAGCATTATCAAACATCATTTTTGACAATATTGAATTTCCTTTCATACTGAATGTTTACTTTGTAGTGCGTGTATATATATATATATATATATATATATGTGTGTGTGTGTGTGAACAAAAGGGAATGATTTAGACTTGGGAGTAAAAGTATATGGAGACTTTATTTGTTAATCAATTCATAAATGATTTAATTAGTATGCTCTACATGTTCCAGGAGGGGTACCCATCTTCTGTAGCACGTGTGTACCTTTCAGTGGATAAAGGATTATTGTAGAAAACAAATTTAGCTTCAGATGTTTTGCTTTGGAAGTAAAAATGAAAATCAAAAAAGAAGAATTCACTTGGGTCATCATGGTGAATTAGGACTGTATTTTGTTTGTGGTGAAATCTGTGCTGATATGCATAAGCAAGGACACCCTTGTAAGAAGTAGCCGCAGTGGATCTTGGATGTTGCTGTTTGGAGGGAGCATTGGTTATTATCGATATTAGGGAGTTGGGTAGTAGTTTAGTATTAGACTATGTGGGTACTTTGTAAGTACTTTGTCAGTTGGGATAGTCCAGATGATGGGGTAAGGGAGTCCTTCTTGTGTATGATCGAATATCTTTAGGGAAATGTATGTTCTGTATCCTTAATGGTCATCGTGGATGTTCTGAAAAGTCTGATTACTTCGAATGGTACAAATGAAATACCATACAAAGGTTTCTATAGGAAGGGGTATGTGTAACAGTTTGAAGTTCCCAATATCGGATATACAAGAAGGGGAGTAGGGTGTGAATGTGGGGTTGTTATAAATGCGAAGATTATGATGATGGAGATTAGTGTGATTAGGGTTGTTAAGTTTAGTGTTTAGTCCGTCAGTTTTAAATCTGTTAATCCACTCATCTTCATGTCATTCTAGATTCTAGATGATTGGGTGATTTGATTCTGTGGTTTTTAGTTATCAAATCTAATATTGAATTGCCACTCTGACTTGCCTATGTATTGTAATTTACATCTATCACACTCTAGGAGGTGTATAACATTTTTTCTTCGACAGTTAGAATTATGGTATATGTAGAAAGTCTCGCTAGTGGAAGAGATGGTGATTGTGTCGGTGTGCTTAAGGTGGTTACAGCATAGACTATTTCTTTTCTCGCGGGGTTGGAGAAATTTAATGATTTTAGGGATGTTGTGTCAAGTTTATTTTTGTTAGAGAGCATAAGGGTTTCTTCTGGGTATTGGGTTCTGGGTTGGCCAATTTAAAGTGAAGGTAGTTGTGAATGTCTGTGGGTTTAGTATAGAGGGTGGTCTGGAGATTTTCTATTATCTATGTATATGTGGATGTCTAGAAAGACTATAGAGTCAGTAGATTTCTTGTTGTCAAATTTCAAAGAGTCATGTGTAGAGCTTATGTCTGAGAAGAATTTATCCTGTATATATAAAAAGAATATCATATATATATATATATATATACATTTGTGTGTTTTATAATCAAATGGCTTTTCAAAGTTTATAAATGCTACAGTAAGTGGCATTTCGTATTCTGCTACTTTCTCTTCCAGCTGGTGTATTGAATGGAGACGGTCCATGGTCAATTAACTTCTTTTAAATCCAGTATGTTCCTGTGGTTGGTTTTTATCTAATATTTTACTGATCAGGTCGTTGATGATTTTTGTGATGAGCTTGTTGATGCAGTTGAGTAGGCTCATAGGCCTGTAGTTGTTGAGATCTTTGGGGTTTCTTATTTTATGTAAACTCAGTATGATTGCTGTCTTTCAGTCTTTCAGAAATGTTTTACACAGAAGTTGAATAAAATAGTTTTTGTTTTATTGATGATCTTACAAACATTTTTGAGTAGATCAATCTTGATGTCATTTGGGCCAGAGACTTTTCCTTTTTTTGTTTGTTTGTCGGCTTGTTTTACCTCCCATGGTGTAACGTCTTGGAACTCCTCGAAATGATTATTAACGTCTTGTGTATCCTGGTTGTTATTTTGTTGCCCATGTCTTGAAGAGTAGAGTTCTTGGTAGAATTCTTGGGTGCATTAGATAATTCTGTCTCTATCTGTTCTTATGTCTTTGTTTTATTCCAGTCTGCTAAGTTATTCATTTCTGTCCTGTACTGAGGACTTAGTTTATTGTTTTAAAACCCGACATTTTTCAATAGTGGTTTTGATAATTTCTATTGTATACTTTCTTTTGTCTTCTTTGTGTGTGTGTATATTTGTATGAATGTGTGTAAACATGTATGTACGTATGTACATATGAATGTGTGTATGTATATGTAGGTGTATACATATGTGTATGTATTTATGTGTGTGTATATATCTGCGTATATTTATGTGTGTACATGTATATGTATGTTTCGGCCACATGAATGGAGTTAGAGGGCTGAATATTTAAACATTATGCTGCCATAAGACATTGGTCACATGACAATCTCCTGAGCTTTCATTGTTTTGATTTTTTTTTTCCAGGAAATCATCGGAGGTCTCCTTGATGTGGATCCCTGTTTGTTTCGCAGGCCACGGAAAGAACAGTTTGAAGTTCAACGTCAAAAAGTCTTACAATTTGCCAAAATGTGGAAGCCGTATGATTTCACCTTAAATGAATAACAAAGTTTTTAAAAATCAAAAAAGTTTAAACTCAACTATTTTTATCTTATTGGCAAACTCCAGTCCAAATCTTGGGTTGAATTTTTGTTACGGTCGAAAAACAATCCTCATGAAATTTAGAGTAAACTCTCCACTTTTTTTGCGCTCTCACATTAAAGCGAACCAATATAGTCACTCTGTTACCAAGTGATCTTGACTGACAAATTTTACATCTGTACCAAAACTCATGCTGGAAATATGCAAGGGCTTATTTCATTCTAAAAAATAAATATATTTATAAAATAAACATTTCCTTGCTGTGATTTGAAATTATGACTTGGTGATTGGTAGCTGGCTTGCTTACCGACTAAGCCAAACTGATAAATCTCACATATCTATGAAAATCTATTTTGTAAATACAATTCATTTATATTAAAAATATATTTTTGTAATTATTATATCTACAATACAATAGAAAAGTTACAGAAATCATCTTCAGTCGTAATAGAAGAAGGAGTAGAGTTTGTCTCAACTGCTGCAAACCAGATTCCATTGAATTGTTTTTTTGACATCAGTCCAGCATTTCAAATCATCTTTGTTGTTGTGTCAATTCTTATATGGACAATGAACAAACCAACATCTGTTTTATGTTGCCTGGTGTTTGCCATTTCATCTCAGCCTTGTGATATTTGTGTTGTTTATTTAATTTTATCATACTATAAAAATAGACAAACCCATATTTTCCTATAAATTTTATGTGAATATCTTCAACTTATAGAAGTAAACATCAATGTCAACGTTAGATGATTTCCCTGTTCCAATCTAAATGTTTATTATGAAGATGAAAGATCAAGATTTTGGGAAAACTGAATCAGAAATTTTGTATAAATTTTTAACTCCAAGGAAACAACAAGATAATTTGGGATCCTGAACCCTGAGATCACCTTTACATAAAAGGATATTTGAGGGAATATGTGTTTATATTTTTAAAAGATTATCATTTAGAGTAAAGCATTTTCAGCCATTTTATTTACAGATGATCAATTCAACTTTTGTGAAAACCATAAGTAACTGAGGTGCAACTCGTTCTTGAATGACTAGATCAAATTAATGGATCTGCAGATTTCAGAACTGTGTAGTTGGTTCTCAAACTCCCTACTTGTGTTCATATAAATGTCCAGAATCAGCAGTAGCTCGCTGGTTAATAAACTTAGCCAGCGAATCCTGAGGGCAGTGGATGAGATGAAGGGAAAAAGGGATAAGATCAGAATATGGAATGATAATGACTTTTCTCCAAATTATAGAATACAGTTTTCAAGAAGGCTGTTGAATGGCTCGGCCAAGATATTGTGCTAACATGAAAAGCAACATAATGAATGAGTTCAATATTCTAAAAAAACTTATAGAATATGTACCGATGTCTTTCATTCTGTCCGTTCACAAAAAATCTCCAAAAATTCTCAATGAATTTCTATTAAGTTTTGTGGAAGGGTAAAGAAAGAAGTGATCATATTTTAGGGCGGATTTAGAAACTTGTTTTTGATTGAGAGATTTTTAAAAAAAAATTTTTTTTTTTGTTTTTTTGTCGTATTCATTCAATTAATTTCTAAATGAATTTAAATGAAATTTTGTGAAATAGTGGTTAGGAGGAAGTGATCAGGTTGGGGGGAAGAAACAGGAATCAGTTTTGTGGCATTGGCTAAGGTATGCACTCTTGGAGTGCTTTCACATTCCCAAAGTGTTTCTGTGTGGGAGAAGTAATGGAAATCAACAAATGTATGGCAAATTGCTCCATTTGGAAAAAAAAATATGGGGTTGAGTGAGTTGAGTTGGAAGTCATAGAATTTTCTTTCTTCCTATTATAAAATGTCAATGTCTGGTATCTTTGTCTGCATCTTCTGATTACATGCCTGCAGCCCACTGAGACTTAATAAAAACAAATGAAACTTCTTGACCATTACAAGTTTCAAATCCTCACCTTCATTCTCAGCAGTCAATGATAATAGAAATATGAAGTAATTCATTGCTTCAAGACCCCCCAAAAATGGAACACTCTTCAAACTCATGTCTTAGCAAGTCTTCTTTCCTGGAACTTGTTTTAATCAACTGGTGTGCACCACCCTCCCCAGCTTAGAAATAGTACATCTGAAAATACAAGAGGCTATCTACATATTACAAACACTTCTGGCACCTACGTTTTTTCGCTGATGAGGCCAAGAAAATAGTAATATTTCCTAGATAAAATAGTCATGCTTGGAAACATGTATTAGTAACAGCAATGGGAATATGCGCAATTCTAAAAAAAGTGGACTCTATGTAATCAACATTGGCCTACCTGTTTGTTTTGTGATATAATGTTTTGTCTTATGATCTTTCATGTTATAAGCATGATTCTCTCCTTTGTTGTATGGTTCTTGGTTTGAGAACCAATCCTTTGCTTAGTCACTTACAGAGCTGTAACCTATCAGGAAGATGCATTGCTTGTACCCTTCTATTCATGTATTAGATCATCATGCCTGAACCTTTTTAGACTTGAGGAGCCTCTGAAATAAATTTCGTATTCCAAGGGACCCCCACATAAAAATATTTGTGCTGCTAATGATACATTTGTATATTGAAAAATGGATGTGTTGTAGGGATCACTCAAACTCAGTTGGATAAAAATTGTACAGAATATGCTCCATGAGTTTCTCCCCAAACTCTAGCAAAAACTTATAAAACTAAGTTAAAACAATACATCGACGAATCAATGACTGACCACAGGTCAGTTTTCAGCAAGTGAAATCTGTTTCTGCTTTGGGCCACCCTGTTCAAGATAAATGGAAACTGACACGCGTAACCTGACCTTTACTGCCTTCCATGGCAGGTTCTTGTTGATCCACACAAATGACGCATTTACCTGTATACTAGGCTTTCACAGAGATGAAAGTCATTAAAACAGTAAGCATGAGAAATCTCCATGTAAACTCATTTAGAGAAAGTGAGCGACAGTAGACTGTACATACTCATCAACGATTTAACAACGATCACATGTTCAAGAGAGATATTTTCATTCCACACTCATCCACGCATACATCAACTTACAGTGAGTATCCTCACGATTTCCAACATTTCAAAACTACACTGCATATATGTGTGTAGTGGTTGCCATCTTACACAATTTCTAGAAGATTTATAACCATCACATAAAGGAGATATTACTCAAAATACTTAAAACTTAAAATATAGCCAAACAGGAGAAATATATTCTTTGATGTAACTCATCTAACAGAACACAGTGAATGAAAAAATGATTGTTTACGCAGTGGAAAAGTAGCTATAATGGAAAATTCTAATGCATAAAAAATGATGTTTGCTTAGTTTGACAGGGCTTCTGGATACACTACATGAGTGTTTCTCCCATAGGGTACCTGCATGAAAAAGGTTGATTGGGGATCCAACAAATATAGAGCTGTTAATGGGGAAAAGTCAGGCAAAGGTCAGCAATTTTGAGAGATTGTCCTTGTGCCTTGTTACACTTTCCAGAAATCACTTCACAGACCACCAGCATCAACTTTTTTCAACAATTTTCATATTGCCCACTTTCGAAAAACTAGTTGAAGATGACAAAAAATTATCCCTGATGACCTCGAATGACTTCTGAGGTCAATATCACATTGCTTATGACCTTCATCAAGAAACAATCCTTATGTCTAATGTCAATTACATAGGTGTGAAACTAATGCCCAAAAAGTTGGAAAATTGAGTCGAAATGACTGGAAATTATGTTGGTGACCTTTTGACCTCTCTTAGCCTGTTATCTTCAATGTAAAAAGATGTACCCATATGCTCAATTTCAGCATCCTTGTTGCAGAAAATTGGCTAAAAATGACCTTTGGTGACCTAAAATGAAGAGGTCAACTCCTCAATGCATGTGATCTTCGTTGTGGAAACATGTTTTTCTGTACCCAATTTCAGTTTCATAGATGTGAAATTGTGACTAGGAACTTTGAAAATTGTTTTAAAATGACCAGAAATTACATTTGGTGACTTGAATGATCTCATAAGCCAACATCACATTGATTGTGATCTTCACTGAGAGAGGATTTGCCTAAATGCTGAATTTCAGTATCCTTGCTGTACAATTGCCGAGGGCTCTGAAGTAGTCTAGATCAGAAGTGACATTTGGTGTCCTCAAATGACCCTAGTGATCAATTATGCATTGCATATGACATTTGTGTTGGAAATATTTACTATTGTGCCCAATTTTTGGTTCATGAGTGCTAAATTGTGTCCAAGTTGACCTCTCCTCGGTCTACATGCTGAATATAAGGTTGATAGGCCTCATAGTTTTAGCAGAAAAGAGGAAATTCCTTTCCACTTTTCAAAACAGTCTGTAAAGTTTCCTAAAGTATCAGGACCTCCATCAGCTGCTCCCTCGCGTTTCCTTGATCTCGTCTACAGTTTATTGTGATGATAATCCGAAAGAATCTGTAAATCATTATCATCATCATCATCATCATCATCAGTCTTTTAATGTCCGTTGTTGGACATTGACCTTCCCCAGGATCTGCTACATTTCTCTCTCATGGGCGACGCGGAGCCAGTATTTTCTAAATTTGTCTAGTTCCCCTTTCCGTCTTGTATTTTGTCGGCTTCAGTTTCGCATGTGATCTCTGGGGATCCATGTTTTGAGTCGTGATGTCCATCGGTGATCTGCCATTCTTGCAACATGACCTGTCCATTGCCATTTAAGTTTTCTAATAGATTCTATGATGTCTCAGGCTCTCGTTTTCTTCCTGATATAGTGTGATGTCTTGTGATCTCTCCATGTGCGTGTTGCGTGCTTCTCAGTTTGCGAGTCTGTCTCTTGGTTAGGCTCCATGTTTCAGCTCCATAAGTGACTATCGGGAAGATGCATTGGTTGTATACTCTTCTTTTTAGGATTATTGGGATCGTCTTGTTTTTGAAGGTTGAGCTTGCTCTGCCAAAGGCTTGCCATCCTAGGGCGATTCTTTGCTTGATTTCTCCTTCCTTTGTGGGTTTCATAGAGATTTGTTGTCCTAGGTGGATGTTGTGATCTATTTTTCCCAGTTTTGCATCTCCGATTTACAGTCATGCTCGAGAAGTGAGGTAGGGGCAAGCTCGGTCATCGTAAATCTGATGGTGATGCATTAGACGATTCCATTCAATCACGTCTCACTGCTGACTAAGTAACCCCACGAGTGATTGTTCATGCATGCATAGTAAAGTTCCCTCTGATTGGTTTCCAACTTATATCAAGACCGCATAACTGAATGGCTGGGTCACTTTCCAGACAAAAATCGTTGAAAAGTAGTGTTACGGCCAAGTCATGGAAGATGTTTTCGAAAAATTCAACTTGCTAATCTATGGTTGATAGAATGTTGAATGGATTATGAAAGATGGGTCAATAAAGGAAAAATTTCCTTATTTCAAATCATCTGACAAAATATGAAAAGGCAGGGAAGAAAGACCTCTGATCGCTTTATATACAGTATTGCCCATAAATGAGTACACACCTTCCACTAATGATTAGAACCACACAAGAAATATTTTCGGCAACAGCGTTTCAATGTTGTATTGTTTGGTCATTAATCATAGCTGATAATACCTGTTTTGATTGTGTATTCTTCAACTAGAAGTAATAAAATCCTGCTATGTTTGGTTTAGAAGAAAATTGACTTCCTATAAAAAAAAGTGATTTTGTCGCTCATAAATGAGTACACCCCTATCTTCAGCTACACCCATTATCTTTATTTAATCAAGCAAAGTACCAAATATGAGAAACTAATCCTTTTATCACACTACCCATGAATTTCTTTTGACAGGCCATGTTTCTGAATTATGTCCATAAAGTGTCAGACATTGACATAAAAAGGTGACAAATAAAAGATAGTGTGACTTGAAACAGCATATTGTTGCGTTTTCAGTAACATAAACCCCCACATAAAGGAGATTTACCATATTTTTAGAAATGAAATTGTACAGAAAATTATTTATTATCATTATTTATATTTTTTTGTTTTTTATTGTAGATGTATATTCACATTAGATTTATATTATTTATATATCCAATTAATAACACTAAGGCAGTGCATGTTCAAAAAATGCTCTTTGGGAGAGGGTGTGTGGAGCCACTTGTTATAATTGTCATGTAAATAATATGTCCGTCGTACGAAACTACGGCTTCAAAGTATTTTGGTTACTTCGGTATTGTCAATTTAGATATTTTATACCTAAATTTAGATGATTTTTCAATTTTATAAATCTACTTTCATTGGATATCTCGACTGCTGACTCAACAAACTCCAAACTAGACCCTGCGCTGTCTTGTGTACTGAATCATATATCTGGTGAATGTCAACTTCGGACAATGGCCAGTTGTCAAGTAATCGCAGTGCTCACCTATACACTACGCGTATGTACACGCATGAACACTTCTTTAATTGTACTTAAATATAGTTTAAAAACTAAGTAAATATTTTGAATCCAACATTCATTCCAAAAATGGAATGATTAAAAAAAGTAGTTCCTTCAGTAAGAAATAAAATTATAATTACCACCACGAATTGACTTTGGAATTCATTTCATGATAATGCCTTCAATAATTTCAAATAAATTAATAAAATTACTGTATGTATTAAATTAATACAAAAATAATTGCGGTTTTTGTTATTTTAAACTTTGATACTTATTTTGGAATAAACTTTTATTGATCTAAAATAAGTTATATACCCTTTTTATGCGTGAATTTCATTTTAACTAGGTTAAACGTTTTCTTCTCCCTACGCGATTTTGTTGTACGTGTTCAAAATGGGATGAAAAGCAGTGGAAGCTGTTTGCAATATAAACGAAGTATTTAGTCAGGGGAGCGTCGATGAACTTACTGCTTAACTTTGGTTCCAAGAATTTTGAAATGGAGCCTTTAAGATGAGGAGGGTCGTATACATCTTTATGTGATTGACAACATCCATTTGAGAACCATTGCAGTGATGGATCCTCACAGAATAACTGGAGAAGTTGCAGAAGAACTAAACGTTGACCATTCAATGGTAATTCGACATTTGCATCAAACTGGAAAAGGGAAAAAGTTCGAGAAATGGATGTTGCATGAACTGAACAAAAATAAGAAATTTTCTGTTACGAAGCTCTGCTATTTGCCACTTTTAGGCAACAAAAACAATCAATCTCTTGATTGCGTTGTGACATGCGATGAAAATGGATTCTGTACAACAATCAATGGCGTTCCCCACAGTAGTTTGACAGAGGTGAGGCACCAAAACACTTCCCCCAAACCAAACCAAAAGATTGATGGATGACAAGTAGATTCATTGACAACAACTTTGAATCTTGGCGAAACTATAACAGCAATGAGGTATTGCCATGAAATGGCTGACTACATCAAGAATTTCAACGTTTACATTCAATATTGGACAGTTGGAAAGGACAAATTCTCCCTGATAACGCCTGACTGCATTGCGCGCGAATATCCCTACAGAAATTAAACGAACTAGGCTACGTAAGTCACCAGACTTCTCCCAGACTGACAACCGCTTTTTCAAGCATTTTGACCATTTCCTACATTGGTAGGTCTTCAACAACCAAGCACAAGCTCAAAATCCCTTCGAAGAATTCATTGGTTCCAGGAGCCTAGTAATTGTTCAATGGGATATGGAAATAAACTTACTCAAAATCTATAAAGAGTTTTACTGGTATGAATTTACCTATATAATTGTATTTATTTCAGATATATAACTGATTTGGCCTTCTATTTACGTCAGTTTTAATTACTTACAATAAACGGACACAGATGCATGAATTTTGTGATTTGTTGTGCATTTTAATTTTTATTTGTTAGGGGCCCACCGAACCTGAAGAGCCCTGGCCCCGCAAGATCTAAATCCAGCCCTGGCTCTTCACCTGTAACTTTGTGCTGGACTAAAATAAACCTAATAAATATTTTGAACACTTGTTGGTTTGGTCTTGTTGTTTTTAGTGGAACACAAGAAGCAAAGGTAATACAATTTAAAAAGGTTTATAAACATAGATTAGTGGTGATTAACCTTGTCCTTAGATTATTTCATCAGACTTATTTATTGATAAGAGCATTTTTTTACCATAAACCAATTTTTGTTTATCCTGGATCCTACACTGTCTAAACTCGAACGACCAAACTTTATTTACTCATAAGTCATTTTAACTCTGATTTTTTTAGTCTTTTTTACTTTTCATTTTAAACATGTTTTAGTGTTTCCAACTTACCATCAAGAAACTAACTTAACGTATTTTTACTGGTCTTACACCACAGCAAAATAAGTCCCTTTTTATCAACCCTTTGATGAGAAAAGTGGCTGAAAGGCCTTGCTTATGGTGACCAAAAGTAAATAAAAAGTATATCGTCTATGGCAACCGACAAGACATCCATGTGCAAATAAATATTGCTGCAGTCTGTTATTAACAGACTGTAGGAATATTTATTGGCTCATTAGTTATGTGGTTTTGCAATTAATGTCAAACTGCAAGTAAGAAAAGAGATTTTTTCCATTTCACAGGCACACACTGACTTGTAGACATCGTTTTTTTTTCATTCTAGTATACTTCTTGCCAGGTATAGGATTGCTTTACGATTTTTTAGTTGCCAGTGTGCACAATGCATAGGCATAATTCAAAGCAGATGTTTTTGAGAAAAAGCTATATGCATGGAATTTGCGGTTAGTCTTGACTATGTACAGACCGAGTTTTAACTGAAAATTTGCGGACAAGAGGTACTACAGAATGTAGTTCATTTGAACACTTGGCAGAAAATAACAGCAGAATGTAGGGGAGATGTCCTAGGAAACATCCTTGATCCGCTCAAAAATTTGAACACTTCTTTCTTAGCTATCCTTCCACAAAGTTTATACTGAAATTCATTTTTACCTTTGAGAGTGGGAAAAATGCTCGCTCCATTTTGTCCCAGCAAAGCGGAAAACAATTCCCCCTCCATTTTGACCCTGATAGTATGAAAAAGAATTTCCCCTCCAATTTGATTTTAAAAGAGGGAAAGCAAGTTTCCCCACCATATTGACCCTTAAAAGTAGAAAAAAGAATTCTCCCTCCATTTTCCTCCATTTTGACTCCTAAAAGTAGAAAAAAGGAACCCCATTTTGACCCTATGAGAAGAAACCCCCCAATTTTGACCCCTAAAAATGGAAAAATGTATTCCCCCTCCATCTTAACTTCTTGAATGGAAAATAATTTCCCCTCCATTTTAACCTTTAAAGGCGGAAGAAAAGATTTCCCACGCCATTTTGACCTATAGTGGTCAAAATGGCGTGGGAATTCTTTTCTTGGAAAAAATAATTGATTCAAGTTCATCATTAGCAACAACTATCAAATTATTGAAGACGTGAGAAATATAATCTCTCTCTCTCTCTCTCTCTCTCTCTCTCTCTCTCTCTCTCTCTCTCACCTCCTTTCTGGCTAAAATGCATAAAAATCCAATAGGTGCTCACTTTATTGTAGCCTCTTGAGTTTGTAGTACTAATCGTCTGAGCAAAGTTATTTCTAAAGTTTTTTATTCAATATACAATCAAATACAGAAATTTCTAAATATAAGTAAATTTTATAGTAATATAAATCTCTTTTGGGTAGCACCTAATCCCTGTTAAAGGAAATTAGATATTATAAATACTAATGGAGGGGCTAAATCTATCTCAACCTGCAATTCAAGTACACAAAAATTTCTCATGAAGATCTCATTAAAGAATTAGATAAAATAGTAGACTTGGCATTTGCAGGAGGAAATAGTAAATATATTGGGTTCACAAACTTTTAAAAATTTCTGAGGTAAAACAAAAAAAGGCAAGACTTAACGTGCTCTACGCTTGAAGCGATTGTCAACCATCTTATTAGGGAATGTCACTTCAAAATAGGTTATGCAATATTTCATCAGGTCAGAGGTTTCCCTATGGGAATTGATCCTGTCCCCTTAGTGGGAAAATTTGTATTTTCATAAGCACGAATATATATTCAGGTCATCCCTAATTAGAACTATTGTAAAGCAAGCGCGTTCATTTTTAGGTTGTACCCGTTTTATTGATGATTTATGTTCTCTTAATGATGGAGGAAAATTTGGAAAATCGTATAATAATATATATCCTAGGGATCTTGAACATAGAGGAATGCAAGTACCGTTTCTAGATTTGGATATTTAAATCGAGAATGGAATGTTGGTCTACAAATTGTTTGATAAACAAGATTCCTTTCCGTTCCGTCTCACAAGAATACCTTTTAGAACAAGTAGTATTCCATATTATATATTTTACGGAACAATATTATTGGAATATTTGAGAATCAGTAGAGTAACTCGTAGATTTATTGATTTTATACCAAAAATTGTTTCTTTAGTTGTAAGAATGGTCAATCAAGGTGGCGAAGATTTTTAGACAATTTAATAAAGTCACGATTAGACATCATGGCTCCTTTAATACTTATCAGCTTGACCATAATGAAATGATAATGAAAATTAAAGAATATTTTAATGAGAGTATACAAATAGAATAAATGAATGGTGTATATTTAAATGAATCAATTTGTATTAATATTAGGGGATTAGGTTACCAAAAGAGATAGATTTAGTCTTTGTCAGTGTGAAAGATCAGTGTATTGACTGGACACAAGGAGAGGGAAAACATTTGGCTGATTCATTTGTCTAACTCATAGGTCGTTCAGAGGGTAAGAGATCAAACATAGAATGCCATGTAACAAATTGTGTTAGTATATTAATGGAATAGCCTAGGTGTTACTACCCGCTAGAAAATAGTTTGGTTTCTTTCCAATCATGTATATAACGATACTTTATTTGATGATTCAAAGTAAAGAAAAAGAATTGATAGAAGCTCGATGGTATACGACGTGGAAAAATTAACTTTAAGTTAGTGGGAAATAATTGTCGAATTCTTCGGTTGAATATGTTGCTAGAGAATCAACTCGAAGTTTTTCTGTGTAATTAGTATTCTTAAAGATATCATGACTTGGTTTGCATTCAGTATTAGATTTAAACCGACACAACGGATTTATCATCCACACAGGTGAACAATCAATAAAAGTAACACAAACAGCGAGTCAATTCTGTTGTTATAATTACTGATCCGCCATCGTTAAATGCGTTTTGGGGGTAAACCACATGAATAATCCCTGTTTCAAAGAAGAATAAATGATGCATAGTATAAAATAATACCCATATACAATACACAAAATACCTTATGTAAAAAACAAACTACATGTATGACATAAGCTGAATGGAAGGCGGGGTTGATCAACATTGCTTGGGTATTTGTTTTAATGTTCAGCGTTTTAAAGCTGTAAAGCTTTCTGGACTTTAATTTTGAAAGAGTTTTTGTAATGTTTAGTATTTGAAGCTGTAAAGCTTCCTGCTGTAACACGGACAGTAGACATCCATGTTACATCACCTCCAAATAGAAAAAAATGTATTTTTTACTTCACAATTACGCAGCCAATCTTTCTTTCGGTACAATTCTGAATTAAAGCTACTGTAGCGCCACCTATACTATTAGTCAGTGATTAATTCTTATACGAAACCTTTCTTTGGGCTAGGCATCGAAATTGTCTCTTTTTACGACAACTCCCAATAAAGGCCCTGAACACACGTGGTCAATCGCTCATTGGCGCCGGCACCTCCAGCTGGTTACGTTTAGGCCCCGGCACTTGATGCCAGCTACTCCTTTCCTCTCTTTCCTTCTCTCTAAGATCGGTATCATTTCGCCGGCCTCCCGACCGATCTGAACTTGACCATTTTTCCATCGTGACTAATCACTGTACTGACTTTGCTCATTTCGGTTCACCAATATCGAGGCATCTCACATACGCACAGCTATGCAGCTACTCAACCGTGTCCTCATCACGTCCTCCACATGCGTATACAACGTTTACAGCGAAAAACATCAAGTTAGGCATATAGCATTTTCCAGGGAAATTTCAAGTACACAATCTTATTTCTTCGCATTGGTAGATTATTTCTTGATAGAAGTATATACATATGGGTATTGCTAAAAATAAAATCACAAAAAGACACATTGCATGATACATCGTCGGTAAGCTGATCAAACCTTCTTTCTAACGATACTGAGTCTGAGGAAATAGGAAAATGCTGCACAACCATCTTTGCAATTTTAGTGGTAACTTCCAATGTACGGGAGACATCTTGCAAGATACACTGTTGGAAAGCTTATGGAATTTTACTTCTAATGATACCCATATGTTTATACTTCCATCAAGAATTAATTTCAAAGAAATAGGATTGCATACGAGAAAATTTCTTGAAAAATGTTACGTACCTATTTTTGCGTTTTTTCTGTAACTTCCGACCTACTAGACAGACAGTCTTGCAAGATAAATCTCTGGAAAGCTGATTTTATTTCTAACAATATCCATATATATTCTTATTTGAAAATTTTACGACTTTGGATGGTACTTACCTCCACCAGACTTTTCTTCTTCTTTTCAAAATTGTCCAAGTTAAAATTGGCGTGCTTTCTAGAGACTAGAGTGCCAGTGTAGGCGCCAATCAGGCGCTTTTGAGTCTGTGATACATAGGGCCATGATTTCGTCTCTATTTTTCGAATGATTCATGGAGACCAAATCATTATTTTGTAGCCATAGTGGGTTTTACGGATCCGAAGGTGAATTGCCTTACAAAGGCTAAAAAGCTCCAATAATCTTACACAGAAGAATCTAAAAATAGATTCATGCCTCCAAGGGGCATTGGTGTGAAACGAATGCAAACTGTCCCTGTTGGAATTTGAACTCAGCAATTCCATTTCTCATGTCGATAACTGTTAGGCCACTATATATCTGCCGTATATTCCAAGCTGTATGAATAATCATAACTGGTACGGGCTCTACAAGACTGCTAATGTTTTCCCGTGGGACCTGATGTAACTCTAACTGCTGTAAGTTACGAGGTTCTGGAAAGCAAACTTGTTGGTTCAATAAGAGATTAATTGGGGTTAAGATCTGGAATGTTCGGTTGACGGTGAAGTCTACTTGAAACAATTCTCATTTATTACATTCATTGTGACAGGACATATTGCCCTGCTAAAAGTTGCTATTCCCATCGTAGAAGACTGTTACCCGGAATGGGATGAACCTAGTCTTTAATGATGTTGGGGGAGATGGTACGTGACAAATTACCTTCCACATGAACGCTAGGACCCAACGTTTCCCTGCAGAACGTTGCGCTAACCATAACACTACATCCACCCGCTTGTTTCCCCATAGTACACTCTGGTATCATCGCTATCCCAGGATAAGGACGCATACACATCCTGTCGCCCACCTTATTTAGGAGAAAGCGAGATTTATCAGAGAAATAAGACGCTTTGTCCCGCACAGTTTGTTTGTGTATCTACTCGGTCGTGTCCGCCTTTTGTGATGTACACAGCTGATGTCGGCTAAACTATTATGTCGGACCACCCGAGTCATACACTGTTGTAATCGGAGAAAGAACAATCAGTGTATTCGGGTGATTATTTCTGCTCCAAGTTAGGTTGAGCAAGCTAGGTTCAGAGTGACAGCATTTCTCTTGGCTTTCCATGGGCGAATGATGACACGACCTGATTTTTCGAGACAACCTTTTCTTATCTATACCTCTCATTAGAAATAGGCGTGTCAGTTTGTTTCTATTTTTGATTCTTCGGGTCAATTTAAGCTGTTCTTCAGATTTCCTATTTTTAGTTTCGCTAATGGTTTCTGATAATCTAGTCCACTTATTTCAGATTAGTGATTTTAAAACTGGCTTAAAATCTTTGTAATCACAACACCCAGGAAACCTCTGATTCTATTCTCTACTTCTCAATCCTGGATTTTAAGTGTCCTGAGCCGTCTAAAATTTTGATTAGTGATTACAAAAATATCAACATCTGTTATTCCCCCATGGTGTATTAATGAGGAGAGCAGGGAAGGACCTAGTGGATTTAGTATCATGCCTGTTTGTAAAGGGTTACGAAATCAAGACATTTTATAAAGACTTGATCGTTATTATCCAAGCAGTTATTTAATTGCATTACACTACCGTTACTACAACATCGAGGTGGAGATAAGTATCGCTAAAAAGAATTTGCGGTATATCTCTTAATTTTTGAGATGAGGTATTATTATTTCTATTAATATTCGGACCATCCCCATCTTGGTTGTTTTTCATACAACGTTTCGGCCGTCGTACTCTACAGCCTTCATTAGGTATCATCTGGTTGGTGTGGGGAAGTAACGAACCGAACCCTTTATTTAACCGACGGGCGTATATTGACTGCACTCCCCTCTTAGCATTAGTAATATTATTATTGTCTCACACTGGGATTGAACCTAGAACCATCAGATTACCACATGGACACATAGCGTACTGGTTACAGAATCCGACAAAATTACTGCAAGAATAGAAATAAGAATTTGCCGTTATCCGGGTGAATTTTGTACGAAGTGTATTGATAAGAAACTAAAAAGTACGAACAAGGACTATTACTCTTTGTCAGTCCTTACAGGTTTTTTCAAGGGTTTACTTGTTTTAGTATTTAAAATAATGCTCTACAATCTTCATGCACTATTGCTTCGAACTGATCGCCGACAATAATCTTGCAAGAATATAAACAAATGTGACATTAGAACGTGTCGTTGAACAACGCAGTTAGAATGGGGTTACAAGAGTTTACAGTAAATTACAACAGAGGAAAAAAATAAAAACAAAGACTGATATTTTTAAAAAAATAGAAAATTTTATTCACAATGAATTGAAATTGCAATATTGTAATGATAAAACTCATTAAGTGAAGAACTTCTGCTCAGAGCTAAACAAATGACTCCTTCAATATCGCGTCATGCACGATAGCTGGAGGGGATGGACTCAGACCTTCTCATTTAGTGTGAAGGAGTTAGAAAGTTGGAACCTTATAGACAATACTGGTTAATTAATGGTGCAGTACGATTATTCTCTGTAATCATAATGTACCCAGATAAGATAAGGGGGGGGGGGGAGAAAAAAAATTTTCTCGTTGGTAATAGGGTTGCCCCTAAGAATATTCTGCGTCTATCCTTTTGCCCCTTCTCGGAATATATCGGAAAAAACAAAGCAGCACATTATCCCATTCATAGATTTAGGAAATCAGAGATAGCAGTGTGAAATAGAAATTCAGTACTGAGAATTCGTTTGTTTCAAATATCAAATATCTTAGAATATGGGCGAACCTATTTTAATGATTATAATAAAAAACAAAAAGGAAGATAGATTTCAGACGTTTTGGTCTTTATCCAAATAATTTGTTATTTAAAAATATATCAAAAATGATAAACTGCTGCTGCTCAAAATTTCTCCCATCGACACACACAAGTTTGTTTTTATTAAAAGATTATCGCCAATTGATTTACATCTACCTCTACATTAGTAAGACCATACTGACTCGGTGGCCCACATTTGTTACTTTATGCAAGATTAAAGGTATATGCAATGACGTAATGCTGTGGAAACGATCCTTCCTTGTCAGTAACATTCTATATTCGAATAAGTCACCGGAAAAGAAAATCAGCTTATGAGAGAGATTATATATATATATATATATATATATATATATATATATACCATACGGCTTTAATTGTCATTGGAATCTACTGAAACTATTCTCTTGGTGAGGGGGCTTTGAGAGGGCAGGCAGACCTGCTTTCCTCTTTTCCCGTAAGCCTTAAAGACAAATGCGTCGGATCTGAGTACAAGCCACAATTTTGGGCCTCGCAATCCACAGGAGCATCCCTCCCCCCCCCAAAAAAAAATGAAAGGAAAAAAAAGAAAAAAAAAAAAAACAAACGAAAAACAAAGAAGCACAATAAACTAAAAACGAAGAGGGAAAAAAGGAAAAGAGGTAAAAAAAAAAACAAAAAAAAAAAAAACAACACAACACCTCACAAATTTTTTTTTTTTTTTTAAAACGAGCCTCCTATCTTCATATATCTTAAAGGTTGTCTAAATCTGGCTCCAGGGTCGTACTCAAGGCAGTACAAACCCTGCAGCTGCACAGGACCCAAGGCTTTTAGCGACCCCTCCCGCAAAGATAATGTGTCTCGACTAAACTAGTTTGAGGGTATATTATGTTACACAAAAATAGATTCACTGGTCAACAGATTTTGCCTATGGAAAATAAGCTATTACTGTATTTTCATACACTGAACTCAAATATGTTCAGAGATTTCTCTATCGCCCATTTTATTTTGTTCCAGCATACTCGTACATCAATACGTTTAGTAATGTACCCCATTATATACAACTAAAAATTGAAATTTTACACCATTTCATTGTTTTAGAACAAAAGATATAAGTTTGAAAAGTGATACACTTTTCTAGGCTAGTTGACTCTTTTCACAAAGTTACGCCCGTGTGCGAGGTATAAAGGCGGGGGGATGGCCACAGTTCAAGGCAATCAACCACCAACACCTCCATGTTGAAGGTCTGCGTCGCTATCACCCACTAAGCTGCCTACACATGAGCAACTCCTCCGACTGCCCATTCTGCTGGATACAATGGAGGGATGTCCGAGGTCAAATATAGCTGAGAATCATACAATTGTACAGCTTAGAGGTAAATTTTTTAAGTGTGATATCAGCCTCATTGTGAATAATAGACAACGTTGAAGAGGTAAATACAATCAGCCGTATCAGTCTTTCCGTATGTCCACACAATATTCCTCAAAAGTACAATTAATGTCAAAATTTTGTGGAGTAAAGAATTGCTTGACTTTTGGAACAGATCCAGGAATATTTCTGGTTGATAGATATTTCCCGTTTTTTCTATACATATATCAGTAAACTTTGCTATTCGAACAAATCACAAAAAAAAAAAAAAAAAAAAAATGGAAATGCTCATGACTGCTCACATCTCCAAAAATTTCTCAATGATTTTCATTGCGGAAAGGTGGTCAATTGGCAACTAAAGTAGTAATCGAAGTTTAGACGGATCCATGGAAATGATCTCCCCTGCGTCATAGTTGAATGTCCATACCATAGAATATTGCCAAAAGTTCATGCATTGGTCTACACGATATCTCCAAGAGTTCTCAATGAATTTCAGTCAAATTTTGTGGAAGGTTGGGCAATGGGTGACAGAAGAATTGATGAAATTCTGGGACGCATCCAAGCACAATTACCTCCACTGACAATGGTGTTGAAAAGGATATGCACTCTCGTACTTCCTCGTTGGAAAATTTAGTCGCCGTCTTGAAAACCATGATTGATAGAAAATTTTTAAAAAGATTCAAATTCTGCGTAAAAAGATTTTATAAAAAAGGACCATGGTTCGTGCGGCAAGAAGGAAAAATTGAAATTTTGTTGATCCATAAAGGACTTACGTTTTAATAAACAAAAATACTTATAAAATTATACTTGTTGGAAATATTAGCTATATACAAAAATATTAGGGACCTTAAAAATGTAATGAACTAGGCCCCATCAATGTTAAATTCGGCCCTGTGCTCAAATTTTATCACATTTTAAGATAAGAGTATGGCATGAGATCGTTTCGTTTCAACCTTATCAAGAAAACAATGAAGAAGAAATTACACTGAAAAACATTTGTTGATCAACTGCAGCTGGCGGGAATTTCCGTTATTATAGTTCTATGGCTAACTCAATAAAAGTTCTGTTTTATTGGGATTAATGTCAATTCAGTTATATCTAAGAATCAGGGCTTTTATCTTGCAATGGATAACTATTTCATTTGCTACCTTCCACAGCATGTCAATCGAAAAATAAAAACTTAAAATGTCCATCAGGAGAACACTAAGTTAGTTCAGTACGTTTTCATGAAAGATTTTGCTATGTGTGTTTTGGTTTTAGAATTTGGTCGACGGATAATCTGTTTCTTGGTTCGCTTCTAAAGTAGAAACAATTTCATCGTTGGAATTGCTGGACTCTTCTATTTCCCCATTGAAATTACTTGGCTCTTCTATAGGGAGTTTGAAATTGTCATTTTCGGAAAATAGTTCAACATTGTCTGGTATGCTTACGCACACGAACCTTTGGTGAACAGGTTTCCGATCAAGTGACGAGATACTAAGGCAGGCTGATTCATTGTCGGTCATGATCTCACTCGTATCAGCTTTTAACTCTGGAAGGGAAGTACCCTTGCTTCTCGAGAGTTCGGGGTCGCTGTTGGCAATGAAACCCAGATTGGAATAACTTTTTGGTAGGAAGGGACGCTCAACCACCTAGAAGAAATAAAATGCAAAAATACAATAGAAAATGGAACATGTCCATTCACCGGATTGCCTTTTAGAAATCGCTAACTAAAAATGTCACTTGAACAGCCAAGATAGGTTTCTTCAGCTTTTAAGTTAGTCTGGCTGGCTATGTATAAACTAGGTGTGCAGTCCACACAAATGGATCCATTGTTTTTTTTTCCACCTCCATATGAATAAATGATGGGGTAATTGGCAATGCTATTTTATGCTAAATTTGTCCTTACTTTGCATTCGACTGCGTCCATTCTGGTTTCTTGAAAATTCAGACTTCATTTACCTAGCAATGGGCGATAGGATTATCTTCATTAATCATCTCGAAGAAGAAGCCGCAAAGAAAAATGACATCTTAAGAAAGCCCTAGAATGGATCGGTCCCAACGTTGTGTTACATCGTAGACAGAAAAAAGAAATTCAATTGCTCAAACAAAAGTTGGAATGCCTATTTACATTCAGCTGTGAGAAGTAAAAGTAAAATGAAGAATTACCTGGTTCACTTCAAGCGCACTTGATAAATGCTGAGCAGTGTCATCTGCTTCGATTAATTCATTTTCAAGACCGAAAAATGTTGCTGTTTCTTTCGGTTCTATGTAATTGAAGACAAAGATTATGACGCCTAGAATGGTTGTTATAATTCCTGAAAGATAAAGTATTTTATTTACATGCATATTTTTTTGTAAGTTATAAATATTTTCCTAACTTGAGCATTTAAGTCTTCATTGATTTAATGCAACATGTATAATTCTATTAACAGTGGTGTAGTGCAAAAAAAAAAAAAAAGTGGGGGGAGGGGCGAGGGAACACTGTCCGATCCCAAATGAAGTAAGGAAACGTCGTTCCCACAGCAATGCCTTTTTAATTTGTATGCCACAACCCAGGGGCTTGTCTTTCAAATCCTGAGTTATACAACAGCAATAAGATGGAATAAAACCATAACAAAAATAATTGATAAAAAGTGGTGGTAATAAGATTGAGTAAAACCAGAAACCCGCAAAACGTATCCATGTATAGATATATGTATTTGAATGTTGCACTTCCCAGCTTCTAACAAAGTGCTGGGGAGTAACACTTCCTCGACAGAGCACAAAGATACTGTTCCACGGCAGACGTAAATAATCCAGTCGAGTAAAATAATATTGTTATGATAAAAAGCGGCAATAATAAGGAGTCAAATAAATAATAGCAATAAATAATTGAAATTGTTTGAAATAGTAATCCTTAGATACTCGGGCCCTGAAACCATGTCTGAGCCCAGGGCCATCATCTGATAAAGGCTTTGATGGTGGCACTGCTCTTTTCACAGCAGCAGTTGTATAAGTCATTTTATAGTATTTTTTTGAATTGCAATAGAAATAAAATAAACTCACCTGTAGTAAATAATAGATAGAAACACCACCCGTAGTGCAAGCGAAGAATTTGTTCGCCGAATGGAATCCTGAGAGGATGACTGGGTTGAAGCAGATCGTAGATGAGCACGGTAAGGCACATCGTCAGTCCAGAAAGGATAAACATAAGTGAGCCAAAGAAAACAACGGACCACATCAGGATGATTGTAACTAACCAAAAAGCAAAGGAAGACCTGAAACGATAACAGACGAGCTTTATCATTACACCTTATATTATTCGAGTTTGTCGCAGCCTCAGGGACACACTGGCTATTGTCAATGACCCATTTCCGGCCTGCCATGTCTATCGAATCTTCGTTCTGCTTACGACACCTGGTCTCCAAGATAAGCATCATCGACTTTTTCGGAAAAAAAAAAAACCGGAAAGTTTTTGCTGTGAGCCATTATAGAGGCAGCGCCCACCTCAATCTCCGATGAAGCAAGCCTGATGTATCATCTCCATCTAGGAACAGTTGGAAAAAAAAAAAAGATTGCATACAAATTAATTGCAATTGCTCCTTTGCTTTACGCCATTTCAGCCTACTGAAGATTTGCAGAAAAAGTAATTTTGATGTGACACCTCTGTGGAATTTCTGACCCCTGTATCATATCTGTGTCACATTGGCAAGTTGGATTGGACTGCAAAAATTCAATAAAGACGATTTTTTGACTCAAGCTGGCAACTACCAAAATCGAAAAAGTTAGTAGTAGGAAAAATGTTACAGCAAATAATTCCCTCTTTTTTGTTAGAATGTTAGGAAACAGAATTTTTCTGGGGTACAACATCAAAGTTGGATTTGGAGGCTTTGGATCCTGGACCATAGTAATATAAAGCACTGTACTACTTACCATAATAGGATGTAACTGTAGTAACCAGCCTCTCTGAAGTACCTGCCCCATCTGAATCCCCCGCAATCAACACTTATGTATTCGGCTACAGTTATGAGAGGTGCAGGTAAACCTTGTACAAGTTTTCTATGGAACTCAGTCTCAAGTTCACCCACTACAAGATAGAATAATAAAAAGCTAAAATTACAAAACAGATCTGGTTAGTCACTCAACGTCTTTTGGTAGTATGTCATGTTTGGGTGATCAATGAATAAGTTTATTCTCCTCTTGGGCAGTGATAACTAAAAGTCTGAATTTAAAAAAACAAAAATCAAAAACAAAAACAAACAAGCGTGAATGCTGGGGAACATAGACCAATTTAGCATAAACTTATTGCAAACATACCCCCCCCCCACTAAAAAATCTCTTGGGGAGGGGTCCAAAAGATTTTATAGAAATAAGGAGTAGTATCAAAATTATCAGCCCTCTAACTCCATTTATGCGACCTGTACACGTAATGCATACATGGCCAGCCAGACTACACCAAAGCCTATGTTGACAGTTTTGGTAGACGGGTCCTTATAATGACAGAGTTTTGTGTCACTTGATTTATAAATATTGGGTTGTTAAACACGAAATGTCACAACACCCTAGAGCAAGCGTCGGCAAATGTTTGGGAGGCGGACCCGATCAGAAATGGGACCAAGGCGAAAGAAAGAAAAAAAGAAAAAAAATGAAAATCATCATACAAGTTTTTTGTTTTTTTTTAATACTGTCTATAGTTTTGAGAAGAGTCATTAATATTCAAGAGTTTTTCGGGCGATTGAACTTGTTGTTTATGTTGTTAAAACGCTGTTTTGGTCGATTCATTCTACGGCCTCTTCCAGGTGTATTATCCAAATGTGATGGAGGTAAACAGAATTTCCCAATGATGATAGCAGCGCTACAGCGTAGAATTCGGATAATGTAGATTTCATTTTTGTTAGGCCAGGATTTCCATAGCTTGTCCCTGTTGAGTTGCGGAAACCACACTGGGTTGAACTCGGCTCTTGACTGATATACATTCAGTTGTATAGTGGGATGGAATCTGGGATGGCTGGCTATATTTGCAGAGAAAAAAGGCGAATACTTCCCTTCCTAAGGACTAATTCGGATCATAGATGGGAACACTGTTCAAAACTAAGGAAAATCAAGGAGGCAGCCTATATCAACATGTCGACTGAATGTATTTCAGTCAAGCGCAGAGTTACACCTGATGTGGTTTCAACAGGTATGGAAATCCACGCCCTAAAGAAAAAGAAAAAAAATGATAATCGACATCACTCGAATCCTACGTTGGAACATTTTGTTTTCTCCATTTCAAATTCTATTTGGTATATATTAATATTGTAATGAACAATTTAACAAAGACTGACCGGACTGTATGTAATGTACTGTTTATGTTTTTTTGTTCTTTTTCCCATCTACCCCCAAGAGCATGCTTTAATGCTGCTAACACAGAGGGTGAAAAATAAAACAAAAAAAAAAACAACCTAACATGTAAATGTCACGGTTCGACCACTTCCATGTATGCAATGCCTTGAATTGTGTGGGTTTGATGTAACTAAGTGCAAGCAAAGAAAAAAAGAGAAAAATATAACGACGCATCCCCCCCCACACACACACACTTAAATGGTATGCGCTATTTAGAATATTATTCGTAATTAGAATAGAAAAAATCTGGGCTTTGAAGGCACATTCACTTAAGAGCAGCAATCTTATCTTGAATACATTGTTTTTAGTGCTATTTCTGCATGCACATTGATATCTGTATCTGCATTTACAGTTTTAAACAATCATCCTATCATGCCAACGACCATGGAAAGAATGAAACACGGGACATTCCAGGACATGAGAATCCCTCCTTGCGTGCGTATAAGCTTTTACTCTTTCTTCATCTCCAGCATTAGCAACAGCCAAGATTTGACCATGGTCATTTCTACATAGTTTCGTGTATATTCACAACTCTTCAGTCTCTTAAAGTCCGTCGCTGGATATAGACCTTCCCCAGGATTCACACTTCTCTATTGTGGGCGTCGTAGAGCTAGTACTTTCTGAATTTGTCTAGCTCGTCTATCCGTCTAATACTATGCCAGCCTTGGTTGCACATGTGATCTCTGGGGATCCATGTTGTTAGTCGTGATGTCCATTGGTTTTCTGTCATTCTTGCAACATGGCCAGTACATTGCCATTTGAGTTTTTTAGTGGATTTTATGATGTCTTTGACTCTCATCTTTTCTTGGATGTACTGTGCTGTCTTGTGGTCTCTCCATGTGAGGTTGAGCATGATTCTTTCGTTTGCACATTGCATAGTTCTCAATTTTCGGGACTGTCTCTTGGTTAGGTTCCATGTTTTAGCTCCATAAGTGATTATTGGAAGTACGCATTGGTTGTATACCCTTTTACGATTAATGGGATCTTGCTTTGCCAAAGGTTTGCCATCTTCTGGTGATTCTTCACTTGATTTCTTCTTTTGATGGTCTCATGGAGATGCATTGTCCTACGCAGATGTAATGGTCTACTTTCTCCAATTCTGTGTCCTCGATTTTGATCTTAGTGTTCTTATTTCCAACGTGGTTGTTGCACATAATCTTCGTCTTGCTGAAGTTCATGTGTGGGCAGACTTTCTTGCTCTTCCCATTTAATTCATCTAGTATTAGTTTGAGGTCGAGTAGGTTCTCTGCAAAAAGAGGGCAATGTCGTCTGGAAATCGGAGGTTGTTCAGTTATTCCCGTCTATTTTGATGCCTTTATTCTCCCAGTCTAGTCTTCTGAAGATCATCTCGAGGCAGGCTGTAAAGAGCTTAGGTGAGCTGGTATCATTCAGTTGGTGATGATTTTTGTGAAAAGTTTGTATATGCAGTTGAGTAGGCTTGCAGGTCTGTAGTGGTTGAGATCGTTTGGGTTTCCTTTTTATATAAAAGCATTTTGATTGCAGTGTTCCAATCGTCTGGGACTTCACTGTGTTTTAGGCACGAGTTGAAAAGGATGGGCAGTTACCTACTGATGATCTTACCCACTTTTCTGAGTAGGTCGATGGTGATGTCTAGTCCAAGGCCCTTTCTTTGTTTGATGGCTTGTTTTCATCTCCTACAGGATTACTTCTAGGAAATCCTAGAGTTGATTGCTAGCGTCTTGCGAATCCTGTTCATTGTTTTGCAGTCCTTGTTTGGATGAATAGAGTTTTTGGTAAAATTTTTTTGGCACGTTCGACAATCCTGTCTGTTAGATCTCCATTTCCCTCGAGTATGCATGGTTGTTTGCTTCCGTCCTGAATTGAGACCTTCGTATATAACTTTGAAGCCCTGACCGACTTCGAGAGTCGATTCGATGACTGCCGTCGTGTATCTTCCATCTTTTCTTCCCGATTGTTTTATTTTGGTTCAGTCTCTTCAATTATCCATCTTGTTGTCGGTGGGTTGAGGTTTCTGAGTTTCTCCATGAGATTCCTGGTTTCATCTGAGATTTTACTAATGGTTTGTGTGCTCATTGGTTTAAGTATAGTGGCGACTTCTATTATGAATGCTGTCATTTTGTTGTTTAGTTCGTTGATGTCTTATTCAGTTAAAATCCTAAATCTGTTTTTCACTTCAAACTTGAAGGATAGGATGTTCATTTTCGGTATGTTTATTGGTTACAGTCTGATATGGAACATTTTTCTGCGTTCTTTGTTGGCATTTACTTGCATTTTACATCCTACCATTCTGTGGTCGCTCCCTTCGTTGATTTGATTCAGGACTTTGATGTCCTTGATGGTAGCGCTTTTGTCTGTAAGGATGTAGTCTATTTCGTTCTTTGTTTCGTGGTTGGGGCTAAGTTGATATAACTCAATCTAGCTCCATTCATAAGATGAACTTGATGTCAGAACAATATTCTATTGATTTAATCCTACTCGTTTCAGTTCTAATTTGGATTGCAAATCAATCTAACTTGAAACGTTCTGTTTTTTTTTTGATAAAAAAAGTGGTGAAGGAAGAGATAGGTGGTGAAAAGGTTGGCATTCAAAGGGGTCTTAAACGAAATACTATTTATTTAGTTGTACTACTAAGCGAGAGAGGATTAGGAAAAGATGCAGAGGGTTCACCCAAAAGCGAGACCAAGTCTCATATCATCCAACCATGATACGTTTGAAAAAACTGATGCTAAGCAGGGACAGGCAGACCGACCGATCGAAAAGTGTCTTATAAGAATGCATGGCTGCATTTGATAATATTAAAATCTGGAAATTCAATTCTTCCTTAGCCCATTCACAAAATTCCATGAGTTCGTTTCAGATGTGGGAAAAATCAGGTGAATACATAAATGTTTTGGGGGGTTCGCTCCCAAATTCAACCAATTCTTCCTACTCCATGGTCTACATCTCCCCCCTACACCATCAATGAAATGAATTGAGAACTTATTGATCTATTGTGAGGAGAAATATATTGCTACGAGGTATTATGGTTGGGGTAACTAAACATTCCTGGAACTACTTCCAAATTCAATCAATTCTTCGGCCCATGGCATACCCTTACACAAAAGGTCATTGTGTTCCCATGCAAAATTTTGGCGATATTGTGTAGACAAACACGAGTGAATACATAAGCTCTGCCGACGAAGTTCATTATCATCAGCCTTTTAACGTCAGTCGTTGGACAGGGCTACCATGATTCGTCAGACCTCTCAATCGTGGGCGTCGTGGACCCAGTACTTTCAGAACTTTTTAATTCGTTACGCCATCTTATTTTTGATGGGCCACACTTTCGTATATGATCTCTGGGATCCACATTGCGAGTCGTGATGTCCAGCGGTTGTCAGACATTCTTGCAACATGGCCTGCCGATCGCCATTTGTGGTTTCCATCTGACTTCTGTTTTTCTATAATATACTGTTTTGCGATCTCTCTCTGTGATGTTCAGCATGATTCTCTCCTGAGTGTGTTGCATATTTTCTCAACGTTTTGGGTTAGGTTAAGCTTCATAGGTGATAATCAGGATGATGTATCGGTTATAGATCTTTTTTTTTTAAACTGATGGTATTTCTTGCCCCATTAAAAAAAATTACTTACCGTCGCGCCAGGAAAGTCTTTCGTTGTAATTTACATCTCCTTTGTTGCTGCCATATTGACCTGAGAAAACCAATTTCAATCATTCATGATGAAGTTTTAAATAAAAGGGATCACAATCAATCATTAATTACTTTGAAATGGCAAACATACCGTATTTACGCATGTAAAAGTCGTATCCGGATCTTATCTTTGTTTAATGAAATTTTTAAAAAATACAATTTCCTTAACAATAAAGAGTGTAAAACATCTTCGATCGAGTTTTCCAACCTTTTTGCATTAGTGACATAAAGATATAAAGAGTGAGAAAAAAGGGAAAGTGTCACATTACTAGATCTATTTTGTTGTCCCAGCATTTCAACGGACTCAGGAAAAGTATCTTTTGAAACGTGTACGAAATTATATTTGACGCACCTAGAAATTATCGACAACGCAGTTTGTAAAGCTCTGCCTTAGAGAAAGGTATCGGTATATACATGTAATAATTGAAAACGAAAGAGCAATTCCCCCCCCAAAAAAGAGTTTGAATAAAGATAAAACAAATCCTTCAGAATTTTGAGTTGTATCTTATACACCCGATGTTGAATAACTGCTTTTTTTTTTCAGAATCCCTGTTTTACTTATCAGAAAACGGATTTGTATCAATGCACCGATCAGATGATGGATTCTAAACTTTTGAAATGATTGGGGGGGGGGGTAGAAATAAAGTGCGACTTATCCACGAGTAAATGACGATAGCAGTTTTGATATTATTCGTGCTAAAAAATATTTCGGGTGAAATCAGGTTTAAAAATTGATTTCATAATTTATGTTAGTGAAGAAAAACAAACTAAATATTGCAGAATGCAGCAAAAGTGATCAATGTCATGTTAAATGAAGAACAAAGATTGGTCAGTCAATAGAAACCGTCATGTGACTAGTATCTTTTCACAGCATGTTGTATTGGGGGTGATCAAAATATGGGAGGAAAAAGTGATAAATGAATAAGTTACTTCTTTCCAGTGTGCCAATTCAGAAATTTATTCTTAAATAATCCCAAATATTTCATTTATTATTCTTTTATTAAAATTTTTCGATCCCTAAAACTTCGAACTCAGTACTGCACTGCTTCTTGTACTAATATATCAGGCGAATGTAAACTTAGTACGAAAGTTAGTTGTCGAATAATCGCGGTGCATATATGTACGTAATTAACAGATTTCTTCAATTGTTGTCAGAAGATTAGCTTACACCACGACATAAAACAGGATGAGGAAGAATAGAGGTAGGAATATTGTGTTGTAACAATCTTTCCCGTAGAACAAGCTTACCTGCTTTAGAAGCACAGAAAACACACACACACAAAAGCATTCGAATTTCATGCTTTAAAGTAAGCTTGAAAACAGAGACCAGGAGTCTTTCAGTCATCTGTACAATACTTACCGGTTAGGGTTATGTTGACATTAACCAAGTTCATCTTGATACCAATCGTTGCCTTGATCTTTTCTGCTGACCGATAGAGGTATATAGTTTCGGCAGTAACCTCCCCTTGTTGCCAACCATGGCCATACAAACAAACTATTCAGAAAGAGAAAAAAAATGCAAGAGGAAGTGTAAAGAGAAAATCCAAACATTTATGAATTCTCACCAGACAACCATGTGGAACTTATAAGAACGGTAAGTGTCTTCAATTTAGAGGAATACTAGACTCCCGTGCGATCCATTGCGTCTAATCGATGAGAGTGCGAATGCAGACCCCACTATATTTTTCAGTTGTAAATCATGCACATCTTTTCGCATCCTTAAAGTTGAGAAACGTGAAAACAATGAATCTATTCTACACTTGTAATGAAATTATATAATTTTCAAAGTTTTGTGGTGCACTGTAGATATCTTTATTTGCTTTAGTTCCATCAGACACAATGAATTTTCATTAGCATCTGAACTAGCAAAAAAATGGGAACTTCATCGAAAGGTTTTGATACTTACCGAGAATGACTGAGCTGACAATAATACTATATGCGACTCTGATCACTGATGTCCATCTCTACAAAAAAAAAAAAAAACACAATTAGTTCGATGTTGTCTGAAATTCTGAGAGGATCAGTGTCATTATTCCATGGATTAACCAGACTACCAAACTAATTTCTCCTAACTACGCGTTAGTGCATGCGGTATCTGGCTAACCATCGCCCTATGGTGGGGACCCTAAAACTACTGTTTTTTACCAAACCTAAAGTTGGTACAGCACAGGACTAAAATGTGAGACACCCAGTGGGAATGGACTGTTAGACTGGCTTTCTAACCATAGCTTTAGGCTAGGTCCCCCAATTTTTTTTATAGATATTTAAAAAGCTCAAATTTTTGGCTCCCACTGAGAATCGAACTCACTACAGTAGTAGTGGTCTATTAGTCTTGCCTCTTGACCATTAGCCCAACGGTGAGGCACTCATTGCAAGAAAGCAACGAAAGGATTGCCAAGAGCTCCAAGTAGCAAATTTACTCTGACAGAATTATAAGAACTTCTTAATGGATTATCCAGAGTAAAGATGAATTTTAAAATATTTCATTCTTTTCGGAACATTGCAAGTCAACTTGATAGAATAAACTTTATTTTGAACTGAACCAATTTGTGTATGTTACATTTTAGAGCAAGAACGAGTCTATCTGGAAAAATTAAACATTCTAGCTTTAGGGAGGAAATCTCGCAAATTTGGGATGCTCGCACTGTGTATTTAGAGTTTTTTATAGGTTGTAAATACAGCATTGGTGCTAGAGTTAGCGTTTTAAACTGAGAATGTTTCTAGATAAAGAAAAAATTGAGTAAATGAGAAAAAAAAAAATTAATGATTCCTGTATTGCCTGGTACAGGTTATTCGTGTGACCTCCAAATCATAATGCTTAACTCTAGGGTATCCCTCCGCCAGGCTGCACCTCCCAATTACATGTAAAAGAGTTGGGTTAATCTTTGATGCGTCCCAAAGGGACTATAATTTCCCACTCTATCAATCCATCTACTATCAATCAAGGAGAACTATGACATTCTTGTCAAATTGTGGTTCATATTGTATATGTCAGTAGAACAGAAGTATTGTGTAGTGTTAAAAACTTTATAAAACATTGATTTGTTGGGGGGGGCTGCAAAAACGAGACTTTTTCCATCATTATTTTCTAACCAAGAATTAGGGAAAAATATTGGTAACGTTGCATTCAATGAATGGTCGCCCTTAGGTGAGGTACTCAATTTCCAATGGCCATTTATTTATAAATTCCCCCCCCCCCAGGATATATAGCCAGTGTCTGCGCTAGGTCCAACTGTGCCTCCTGCAAATTCTTTAGATTTTTTTCGAATATATTGCGCCCAGGGCTACACGCCCCTGCAGTTGCAAGGTCCTATGTGCTGCCTCTAATATAGCTCATCAGCCTTTCGAGTTCTGTTTTCGTCTAAGGACTATTATCACACCACTGGACTTGGTCCGCAGATCATAGGTTGCTGACCCCCGTGGTAAGATATGAAAATATCTCTACTTACTTCCTTTCCTCTGTTCCCGAACGCTGTTAAAACTGATGCTAAGAATACAAGCACACACACATAAATGACAGCTATGAAATCTTTGTCCACGGTAACAGCGCTCCTGTTGGATGGGTAGCGAGCAAATCCTTCGAATTGACGAAATGCCTCAAACAAACCCATGCTGGAAAATAGATGAAAAGGTTCGCGTTAACAACACAACAGAAGCCGCCACGTGACCAATATTGACCAATCTATGTTGCAGGTGATCAATGAATAAAGTTATTTTTCCCGCCTCTCCTTCTCGTTTAATATCGTCAATATAAGAATTACTGGAAGCTCTGTACAAGGTATTCTGACAACAGAGAGGAAATACCAAAAACGATGTATTTATCATGGTATCTCCAACTATACACAACAAAATTCATAAAATTATTCAAATGTGCATAGATATAAATATCATTTACAATTCAACACAATTCATGGATTAAAATCTCTTGAAAATCTCAGAAAGATTTTTTTGAATATCCTTGTAAGCTCATGCTTTTCTCATAATTTTTAAACTTGTCTTATTTTTAAACTTTTGTACATTAATGCAATTTTCAACACAGTTAAGCGAACCTATTCTTGAAGTATATTAGTTTATTATAAAAAAAAAACTATATGTTTAGTAGATTCAGTTTTTGAGATCAGTCTTTTCAGTAAATTCATTTTAGATATTTTTGAAGCAAAGGACAAATGATTTGAAAATGTATCAAAGAGAAAAAATTGGATGGATATGAAGCAAAATTTGTACTGATTTAGAAGTTTAATGATTTTATTCAAAAAAGTTGGAATAACATTAGCCCATGAATTGCATGATAATTGGCCATTACAAGGTATCAATCACAATAGAAACCGGTGATTTATTGTGTAAGTACTAGAACTGCAATAATGGAAATTCCCGTCATCCGCAGTTGATGTTTTACCTACCTAGAGCATTTACTTTCTACTTGAAACCAACGAAAAAAAAAATTTCCAGGTTGTTTCCAGCGAAGAATGACTGTTCGGTTAGAGAAATGATTGACCCCCATCCCGCAACACACCATAGTCACGACAGCCCGTTACGTTGGATAATTCGGATAGCATTTTTCAATGATTACATTTTCTACGGAACTACTTCGAAAAAAACTTTACCTTCCGCATATATATGTATTGGTTTTGGCCTTGTTTATGTAATCATCCGAATGTTTTTAATAAAAAGGCAAAATGTTTATGTTCATAATAAAGAAATGTTATAGCAGTGAGGGAATCGTTAATATCATCATCATCATCATCATCATCATCATCATCATCATCATCATCATCAGCCTTTAACGTCCGACATAGACCCTCCCCAGAATCCGCCATATTTATCTATCATGTGCGTCGCGGAGCCTATATTTTCTAAATTTGTCTAGTTCATCTTTCCATCTTATATTCTGTCGGCCTCAGTTTCACATGTGATCTCTGGGGGTCCACGTTATGAGTCAGGATGTCCATCAGTTGTCTGCCATTCTTGTAACATGACCAGCCCATTGCCATTTGAGTTTTCTAATAGATACTATGATGTCTCAGACTCGCGTTATCCTAGTGATATACTGTGATGTCTTGTGATCTCTCCATGTGAGGTTGAACATGATTCTCTCATGTGCACATTGCTTGCTTCTCAGCTTGAGGGTCTGTCTCTCGGTTAGGTTCCATTTTCCAGCTTCATAAATGACTATCGGGAGGATGCATTGGTTGTTTACTCTCCTTTTTAGGATTATTGGGATCATTTTGTTTTTGAAGGTTGAGATAGCTCTGCCAAAGGCTTACCATCCTAGGATGAGATGAACTAAATGAAGAAAGCAAAAAAGTTGGTCTACACATGAACGTCGGTAAAACAAAAATCATGTACAACAATCACATCGAGAATAAGGACATAACTGTCAAAACCGAAGATGAAAAACTGGGGAAAGTAGACCACTACATCTATCTAGGACAACGAATCTCTATGAAAGCCACAAAAGAAGGAGAAATCAAGCAAAGAATCGATAATATAATGAAGAATTATTAAGTACTAGTAAGGATTCTCAATGTTGCCCGGGGAACAAATGACTTATTGCCCGGCCGGTCCATATACATGCATAATCACTTACAGTTAACCATTATTTCCTCACTGATGTTGTCAAAATTGAAGTTTGTTTTTCCCTGTCAACACCGGATTTTCCTGTTAGCACATTTATATAAATCTTTGCTGTCGGTGTGCAGCAGGAATCCCCACGTTGTCTGAGGAAGAAATAACTGCACATTTGACAATACTGAAATTGAACATGACCTTTAATATATGTCTTCTTAAACATCACCATTATGAGGGTGACATAAGCCAAAAATGGATTGAGTGTGTTGAGTGTACTAACTGGCTGGTTGTGCGATCGACTCTTGGCACCCTCGGGCAGGTTTGGGCAGACTCTTGCGTAGAACTGCGTAGGCGCCCTCAGACTGGTCAATGTAGTTCGCGCAGCTTTTCCTTTGATTGATATTAAAATGTTTGAAAGCAGAAGTTTAAGATTCCGACAATATGAAATTTGTTAGAAAATTTAATTCAATCTTTAATGGTATTTGGCAATCCTTCGTTTTGTGAAGACTAAAAATTCAACCATTGTCATAATCGCCAACGGATACATAAAAGGGCAAGAATAAAATGAATTGACAGAAATTGTACAAATAACTAATTGTATTAAATCATCATCATCATCATCATCATCATCAGTCTTTTAGCGTCCGTCGTTGGACATAGACCTTCCCCAGGATTTGCCACACCTCTCTATCATGGGCGTCGCGGAGCCAGTACTTCCTAAACTTGTCTAGCTCGTCTCTCCATCTAACATTTTGCCGGCCTCGGTTGCGCATGTGGTCTCGGGGAATCCATGTTGTAAGTCGTGATGTCCATCGATTGTCAGCCATTCTTGCAACATGGCCAGCCCACCGCCATTTGAGATTTTTAATGGATTCTATGATGTCTCTAACTCTTGTTTTTTTCCCGGATGTGTTGTGCTGTTTTGTGGTCTCTCCATGTGAGGCCCAGCATTATTCTTTCATGTGCACGTTGCATGGTTCTCAGCTTACGGGTCTGTCTCTTGGTTAAGTTCCATGTTTCAGCTCCATAAGTGACTATTGGGAGGATGCATTGGTTGTACACCTTTCTCTTTAGGATTAATGGGATCTTAAAGTTCCACACACTCACACGATGTTAAGACGCACAGCTTTTGTGTGCTGTTTTTAACATCGAGTAAGCGAATGGCAGGAAAATTCAAGAATGGAAAACATAAGTTTATAAACGAAGGATTGCTCATTATATTTTTAACTAAAAAGGAAGTAACTGAAATGAACTACTAATAGGAGTAACTGAATACTTCGAAGGTGTACTTCCGTACTGAAGGTAATGGTTCAGTACAAACCTGCTCAAAAGGATTAAAAAAACGTCTCTAAATACAGAATCTGAACTTCATTTTCTGAGAGTTTTATTATTAAAATTTTGAGAAAAATTAATGTGCACAGAAGTTTCGAGTGAGACTAATTTTCTAAAGAAGATGTCGTTTTGAAAAATTTGCAAAAATACTTTTTTAAAAATCGTTATTTTAAGAGACTGGCGACGTTTATCGCTGATAGAACTCAAGAATTCGGCTAAGATTCGTCATCACACTTACTAAGGATGTCTTCGTGATGCAATCCATGGAGTGCTCGACTATCAACAGGTAGGTTTCACGTTTAAAACTTGTTTTTATTTCGATTAAACACAAACACGATTGCATGCAAGTCAGATTTTTCGGGAATATCTGATAGTTCCAGCACAACAGAAGGTATTTAATAAAGAAATTCTCATGACCGACGACGAGTTCAGTCAGGCTTAGCCAACTGAAATAGAGTGCTCACAATGGGCCTGGGAGGGAAGTTAAGTGACGTGATGCATGTTGGCAAGGGGTGATATTATACTTTAAAGGGTGCCAGTTTTCTGCTTACCTGGGGCACCATAACCCAAGGATCTGTTCGATTCAAGACAGAAACTTCAACTTGCAATATTGCATTGATTTTTTTTCTTACGTTGTCTTGTGTATGCAAACATTACATTGCTTCATGTATGCACTTATCACATAACCTCATATATTTTATTACATTGCCTCTTGTATGCTTTATATTGCTTAATGCACAGTTATTTTTGTATGCATATTAGTTTGTACATGTATTTATCCCATTGTCTCGTTAACGCATTTATTATATCGTAGTGCATACACCTTTATTTCATTGTATTTTGTGCTTATTTATTAGATGCGAGTCAAGCAATTTGATTTCACTAAATCATTTCTACTAATTATTACTCTTAATTCTTTTTCGACTGATTTTTAACTCATTAATCATTATTAATTTTTGTATTAGAATAACTTATTGTTTTGTATTTTTATAATCAAATCATTCAGCAATTAAAATGCAACCAACTTTTGTTTTTTTTTGTCAATTGGAAAACATCAAATCAAATTAAATTGAAATTCATTAAGAAAATAATCAAAATACAATTATAGTAAAGTTCGAAGTTGAAAACGGGTAGTTGATGTTATGTTTTATTGAAGTGAAAAGAACAGATACTACACTTTGAACTAAATGCCGCAAAATGACCACAAAAGTAGGATAGTGCCAAGAACTTTCTCATTATGATTTACTAAACGATGTAAGGTAAAGTCGTTTGATTTATTAGAAGATATTCGTTAAAAGCAGCAAATTAACGAACTTACTTCTTATCTACTGAACGCCTTTCACCTCCATTCTTCTCACCAAGGTTTTGGTCGGCTACAATTTTGACCATTTCACTAATGAAATGCCCCGTTCGAGGGTCAAAGTACCAATATGGCCTCGTGTAAAAGTTTTGAAGAATCCAGAAAACTTGACATTCCAAGTCCGTGGAGGGCAAAGTAAATTATTACACAATACTTCAGAGTTAACAAGATTAAGTGAACTTTATCTTATTTGATTAACAGATATTTTGATTAAAAGATATTTAAAAACGTTAGGCAGTCATAATGGTGTCACCCTTCAAATGTTGTCACCCCCCTGTCGAGTTGACAATAACCAGCCAAAATGTCGCTTTGGTTTGTTCACGTTGGTTCAATTAAATAGCTTGGTGGCTCAAATAAGCGATGAAAATTATTATGGATATACATCTGATTTGCTTTGTTCTTTATAGATTTGGCTCAATTAAATGGATGCCCTGATTAACCTGTCACCCAATTAAGCTTACTGAACAGCTGTTATCTATCTTACGATAAATCAGAATCAATTAGATTAGTTGGTGACTTGAATAATTGGAATCTGTTGTATACTTATGTTATAATATGAGTATACAATAGCTTCCGAGATGCTGCCCAAAAGTGCGAGAAATTCGACCATGAAAAATAATTACCAACACTTAGTTTCTACCGTCTGTTTCAAAGTAGTCTCTTGTCTGTGATTAGTACAAAGATACTACATACTCACTTACAGGATAACTGAAAGTACGTGACATACGATTCGTGTGCACTCTTTCAAATTACCTGAACGTTTGAGTAGCTCCTCTTATGTATGTTTCAGAATTTTTTATCATGTAAAAAGGGTCCTGCTAAATGGGTTTTATCTGTACATAACACGTCACCTGTTTTCTATTTGGTGTCGACATCAAATGAAAGGGATTGGCTTTCATCAAATTCCTTGCATAGATTTGACCGATTTTCAGACTTTCTCACTGAACGAACAAAAAACTAATTCAACCTTTCCAGCCAGTTCGATTACGTAATTCTTTTAAATGCTTGTCTTTTTATTTTTCCTATTTTTATTTCGCAAAACGAAAACATTTGTTTTCTAAGATATATTTTCCATGCCAACGCCTTCTTGTTTTCTCAAGTGAATATATAGCTAGTCGAGTCTTGATACCGGTTCATTCATTCAACCCTTGTTCACGGCCAGACAAGTCAGCGGTGTGTGTCGGGTAGTGGCTTTGGGTAGTGTTGCTGAGCGTATTGTAGAGATCGGTCCCTTACTAGGAGGATTTTTAGGATGGCCATGAGAGGCTCGCAAGGTAATCCTCAGCTGCTTACAGCACCTCGTATATCCATTTGGTCACCAGTTAATAATCTACTTTATTCCTTCTTTAAATCCTTTTCAAAAATATCTTCTTATATTTTATCTATGCTTTCTACCAAATGCTTCGGAAGTAGAAAATCTTACGAAATTTCGCATGTAGGATAACTGAGAGAGCATAACTTTAAGCTAGTATCATTAATAATTTTTGACATGCTTTTTTTCATCTTATTGAAATCTGTACTTGTCTGATTAATACTCTCAGTCGACATGTTAATGTCAGCTGAAGAAATCCGTAGAATGGATCCACCAAAACGTCGTGTTAACCAAACAAATAACAAGGAGTTCAATCATCCGAAAAGAACAAACAAACCAACAAACCAACAAACAAACAAAAACGTAAACAAAAACTCTTTTAATGTTAATGATTCTTCTCAAAAATAGATAGAATCTAGTCAAAACTGATATTGAAAACACTTCATGTCAGAATTCAAAACAACTTGGAGGTTATTATGGTTCTCTTTTAACAGAGATGAAAAATATAAAATGTTGTGTGCGACTTTTAAAGATCACTGGATGCAACATATACCTGATGAAGACTGGAAAACATACAGTAAGGGCTATAAATGAATACATCCCTACCATTTTTGGTATAGAAAGTTATTTTCCTTCAAAACCGAACATGGCAGAATTTCATTATTTATTAACATTACGCAATCAACCAGTAAAAGATAATAGAGGCACTCGTACCAAATATCGATTTTAAATAAACTTTTTCGTTGGGATGTAATCATTTTTAGACGGTAACATTTATATCTTTGATAACAGAGTTTCAATGCTGGAGAGTTTGGTTATAAATAATACCTGTGTAATGTATAATAATGAAATCCTGTAATGTTTAGTTTAGAAGAAAATCAACTTTCTATACATTACTTCCTAGCCCACACCAAGATAGACTGTCCAACAGGGCTAACTTAATGAAACAAGCCAAGCAGCTACAGAGTCAAATTCCTCTCCTACGTCTATTCCATCTGAAGATGATTACTGCAGCCTTTTATTGTCTATATAATAAATAAGAAATTATAAAAATGCATTTTTTTAGGATAAATGTAATCATTTATCGACATTGAAAAAGCTCTTGCGTATCGATGAGATCAATTTTGTAGATATGCATTTTCGCCCCGTCGGAAACTTTCGTCATTTGCTACTGAGGCATAGAACTGCAATGACTGAACTTACCGTCATCTGCAATTAATCGGGTTTAAGCTGTTATGGGACGATTGGACCTAAATCGGTCAGGCGTGAGTTGATTTATGGCTGTTCTGAATTTTTAATTGCAACAAAAGTCAAAAAGGTTTTTGTCAAGACGAAATTTGAAGAAAGGAAGGATAGAGAGGGTGGGTGAAGAAAAAGGAATATTTTCTTACATCGCATTTGGTCATATTGCTCTTTCTTTCAGATCACTTCTCGAGATAAAGATAGAAAGTACTTGAAAGAAAGCAGACTATATAGTGGTTATAACTAAAGTATACACTTCATTTATCTGTATCTATAACTTATCATTTCCTAATGAATTATATTGTATGGGTGATATTTTTTGTTCTATATTGGATGCAACGATTCTAACTAACTCGAAAAATCAATTAAAAACAAAAAAAACATCTTGAACGGAAACAAATGTTGCCAAATTCTGTCAAAAATTGTATGAACAACGTCGCAGGGTTTGAACAGAATGTTCTCTTTCTTGTTATTTGTCAGCATGACAAGTGGAACTTTGGTGGTTATAATTGAAAAAAAAAGACCTTGAAACAATTCAAATAAAATGTTTGCTTGTCTCGGTTTATTGACATACGAGATTTTAAAAAAAGACAAGAAAGGGGCGTCATAAAAAATCCACAAACGTGAAGAGGGGACCGGCTGGGTCAGTACTGTTGATGTGTGCAGAACGGTCAATGCATTATTGTTCTTTTTCTTGACATTTACGAAGCTTAGTTTAGTATGAAATAAAACCAAATACGGTGTCATGGAAATACGAAAATTGTGTTAGAAATGGGTTTTGGAAATTAGGTATACGGTAAGGCTGGGTTTTGGAAACCAGGCACACGGTAATATCTCCATTGAACGTTAAAAAAATAGGTCTGACAAGTCACTCGATAGAAAACGCCGCGTGATCAACGTCTTTTGACAGCATTCTGTGTTGGGGTGATCAATTAAAAATTGAATAAGTTGATACTCTCGCCTTTTTGTTGGGACACTAAAAAGTCCAAATTGAAAAAAAGTAAACTAGGGTGAACGCAGACCGGCACAAACTAGGGACCAATTTAGCATAAACTTACATTGCAAATTGACTGCCCCTGCTAAAATCCTATTTTTTCGGGGAGGAGGAATTCAAAAAACAAAGAAAAACAAAAAAAAAACACATAATAAGGAATAAATGCTTATATTTTCAGCCGTCTAGCGTGATACATACATACATTGCTAGCCATCTAGACCAACTCGAAAACTGAAAGAATCTATGTTGACAGTTTTGATTGATGGTTTCTAAAAATCGAAAATGACAGGGCAACTGGAGCTCTTTAGCTCTGTAACGCAATCCATCTTGATTCAATCGCTCCATAACAAGGAATGTAAGAATAAAGTAGAACATCATGGAATAAATAGCGGAAAGAAATTGACCATTTCAGTTTAAAAACGCACGCTACATGCAATTCAAAATGACTTGTTTCGTTGTTTTCTATCTATATTGTGACACAAAATCGTGTTTTCTAAGTTTACTCGTATAATCTATGAAAAGAAATCAAATATTTGAAATAGATGTTTACTCTACTAATCTTAGCTTAGTCTGGGATAGGGCATCAAAAGTAGACCAACCATCTGTGTTGAAAATGGAGATGAAGGTTACAGCGTATACCTACATCTCAATTTTCATTAAAAATATTCAATGTCTACTAATGTGTTTCGAGTTCCACCAAATCCAGCCTTACCGTATTCTCAGTTTACAAAACCCATTTCCATCACTGCCAATCATTGAGAATCGAACCCATAAGCAGCAGTTTACGGGCCTAATTTTCTGAAAATCTCTCTATCTATTTATCAAGATGCTTTGCTATGGCGTGATGGTTACCAAAGTCATCTGGTTTGATCTATTCTTTCAAGTCAGAAAATCAAAGTTCTTTCTCCAGAGGTCTGATTTGTAAATACTTAAGGAATAACGTCAAATGTTTTACTACAGCGTATAAAAAGGCCTGATCCAAATAATGAACAACGGTCGTTTTGGGGTCCAAGAAAACTGTTTATTTCTAAGGCACATTCAACAGTTGTATGAATGAATAAATGAATGAATGACAAGCGTGAATTGTAAATTGGAAACCCCTTTCATGCTGACTGGGCGTCGATGTGCCGATATACTATGTACTTTAAAAGGACAAATAATAATAAAGAGAACTCCATGCCATAAATTGAATTGCTGGTCAAAGACGTAGCTGGAAGGATAGGGGGCATTTGAAAGTATCCTCCCCCTAAAAGATCTATAAATATTAGTTCACCTACAGTATTTCTAATGACATTATACAATGAAATTGAATTGTGTTGCATGAATAATGATACGGCCTTTGGGGTTGTTTTCCACCTATTGAGTAATAGTGTATGTCTACTGGAGATTTTCCCTTTCCATCAAATCTCAATGAAAGTTAGAGGGGGCCTTCAGAGACCTTAGCACTCTCACCCAGTCCCAAATCTAGCAACGCCACTACTGCTGGCAGACGATATTTGAATCTTATAATTCACTTACATTTTGTCTATCCGCCCATACGTGCGCCTACTGCAGAAACCACTCGACATAAACCTATGATATTTTCTGTGTGCATCAATGTAGCCACGGGAAAGGTTTTTAGCAAATTAGTTACAGAAAATCACCCCTCAAAATGTCTTCTTTCAATTTTTAGAGAGGATTCTATTTACAATGTAAACCCTTGCTAAAATGGACACAATTTCTTGTCTCCCTTTCCAGTTGAATGCATAGACTGTTGCTGCTTATTTGCATAGCAAGTGGGGCTTTCATATCGTTCATAGAGAGGGGGGAGAGTAAGTAGGAGAACAGTGGGTAATTTGGTTTCGTTTATCGAAATGGACTGAGTGGAAGAAAAAGATTCTTTATTTTCTGTTAAGCGTCAATAAACGTAAGTTAACATTCAATATTCGAATACCACTTTGTAAAAACAAATCAATCACTATCTGATTTCCATATATCTATGTTACACACACCATCGAATGCATACACTCACATATATATTCATACATACATGCATACATACACTGACACACACGTAGGTAAATCAATAAGTCGACCATCTAAAATGAAAAAAAAGTTTTTATTATACAAAAATTTTCAATGTAATCTCCTTGTCAATGTACTTGAATATTAATCACATAGATAGAACATTATACAATGCAAGTTTCAGATCAAAATGAAGCTAATAACTGTGTCGGGATACTTGCATATTGATCCACTTCTGTACATACTCACACTCACATCCAAATTCACACATACATTCAAACCTACATTCATGTACACACCCTCAAACTCACACACACTCAAGCACTCATACACAAACAGACGCAACATGCATGTCTATATAGATTCGCACCCACATGCATTCACTCACATACACACGCGTCTATCCTCACTCATGCACACTCATAGTCTCATACATGTGCGTACACACACACTCTCATAACTTCACTCGCATATTTGTCTGCATTCACACACACACACACACACACACACACACACACACTATACACACAGTACTATCACCCAAAAAGTATTTAGACCTAATGTTCATAATTCTAATAAATGAAATTATGAGTTTGGTGAGATTTTTTAAATCCATATATTGTCAAAAAAATTGAGTTTATGCTAGAATGGTAGATAAACGATCCGGTTTTCCGAGACAATGAATTATCAAACAAACATTTCATATACATTAAACTCTCGTTTAAATGACACTGTCTAATGACGTACGTTCTAACGACACGTTTGTTTTCATGTTCTCGCCTGCAAGACTATTGTGTGGAATTAGCTTGCAGCATTAGCACAGTGAATTGAAAAAATTGCCTAAATTACTTCCATTACTTCAAAGGAATACTATCACTTTGTTTTTGCATGAGACTTTTGCTTATCCAAGGTATTTTCAAAGAATTTACAGATCCATGCCATCCCCGAAGGTGTCGTAATAAAGAGTCTACTGTATTAAAGGTACATAAGAACGAACATCTATTAAAATAATATGCCTTAAGTACCTAACTTTTCACTTTTTATCTGTAAGATCCCAAACCAATTAAATAATAATCTTTTTTTCGAGACGTTCATAGTATATTTATTTATGCTGCACACCACAGCAAAAATCAAATGAGTTACTTGTCAATGAACGAAAATTTTTATCTCAGCAAACTGGTATACATACTCATCAACCCCTTTCCCTCTCATCTGTCGCTGGAAGGATTGTATTTCTTACGTTTTATACCGTCATAATGAATTTTCATAATTATATTTCATGGGATCACGCCTATAATCGGAAAAATATGTTTAAAGACTCCTATGTATAAAAATTAATAATAGTAAGGAGGCGTAGCTGATGAGGTACTATTTGAAAACATCCCTGGGTCCCCAATGGAGAGGGTCACTGACGTATGTTTTGTATAGACATGAATTGCATAAATGATGAAACTTATGTGATTGTTGTCAACAATCTATATCTACTTATGTCTATATATTGCAAATTTTCTTGGTCAC